>CAMOHE010048069.1:0-112108 GCA_946598075.1 Artocarpus hirsutus
TGATTGGGAAATGGTTTTGTTTAAATATCTTTACAAGCGGTTGCTTGAGAAATGTTCATAATGAATTTCATAATGAATATAAATGATTATATTTGGTAAAGAAGAGATTTTATTAATCAAAAAGATATATATATATATATATATGTACATACATTTGAGGGCATGATGCCATATCAAAGATCGGGTCGTGTAGTGAACGACCTTGGGGGCAGGTCCTGAAACCCAGCTGGGCCACTACGGTGGTGAATTATATATGGTTTGCCCAATAAAATAAAATGGTATTCTTTTTGGTCGACCTATCTGAATTGTTTGGTGAGATTATATTTTTATTAAATTCTCATTTAATTATTTATTTGTTTAATTGTTCTAGCTCGTTTTATTTATATTTATCTAGTTTACGTAATTTCTTTTAAAATTGAATAATTTTCAAATATAGTCCTACTGAGCCTTTCGCTCACATTTTTATTTGTTTTAAAAAAATCTTAACCCTAGGTGGACATCAGTTTAGGATTGGAAAAGAGTCCGCTGATCGAACTTACTATCAGTAGAAGATTGGGTAGGTTAAGATACAATTCAAGGCATGTAAGATTCCTAACTTATTCTTTTACTTGGACTGTGGTTGTATTGTAATATTGTCAGTACTATGTGTGTGTGCACAATATGTGGGCCAGTGGGACCCATACGCGTTCCACCCCATATTTAATTGTTTTATGTTATTTTTATTTATTTAATTATCGTAATGGTTTATTTTAATTCCTTAAATTATTCTACTTAAACAAATTTTAAAATTATCACTTTTTAATTATAAATTCAAATTTTAAACCCTGTTTTTAACTAAATCTTTATTTAATTAACTTAATTAAACCACCACGTCATCTTCCGTACTCCGGGGCGTGACACCAATCTAATTCAAGATCTAGTTAGTAGACACTATTTAAAGATTATAAACTTTTTAGGCACAGTTAGAGAATAGATTACTAATATAGTGGAGAAATCTATTCACATTTTTGAGGAGACATGAATTAGAAATACTTAATTTAACGGTCCAATCACTCACGAATATTTAAATTGCAAGAGAACAATGTAATAAGCACGTATATCAAATCCAAAAAGTAAAAAAATTTACTGGAGTTTAGTATTGTTGTATTAGAATAGACTATTTTTCCCTTAAAAAAAAATAAAGATTAGACTCTTTTTATATTGAAATTAGAATTTGACACAAATATTAAGTGTTCTCTACTACATATGTAAATTATATGTCAAAAAGAACAATTTGAAGTTTGAATCCAAAAATAAATAATTGTGCGGCAAGTAAAAAAAAAAAAAAAAAAAAAACCTGCAACCATGCTTAATTTCGTCACAATAGAAATTTACATTAGTAATTTTAAGACAAGTAATTTTACATCAGTTTTCCCTTTCAAAAAAAAAAAAAACTGATATTATAATTTAATCTATTTTTATTAAATTATTTTACGTAAGCACCATTAAAAGCTGAAATGGAGTAAACCTTTATATTTCTTATGTAATTATAGAATTATTTTTTCATTATTTTGTATAATTCTGTTCATTAAAATGCATCACAATTATATCAAAAAAAATAATAAAAAAGACATCAATATTAGGAGTGTTTACCCATCCAATCCAATCCAACCTATTTTAGAAAATGAACATCCAATCTAATTAAAGGTCTTTTTTTAAGAATTTTATCTAATTCAACCCGATAGAAACATATCATCCAATCCGATCTAATTGGGGTCAGTTCAGATTGGATTGGTCTAATCGGTTTTCAAGTTAAAGCTTTTGCACATTTCCTCCCCCTTTCTTTTCCATGTTTTAACCTATGCATATTTTTTTCTTTAACAAAGTTAGACTATAATGATTGATTAAAAGGGAGAGGGAGTAAAAATTAACATACACAAATCTAAATATGCATATAACTTCACATTACAAACTTCAAAAATTGATTAAACATCCAACACTTCAAAGAAAATAATTGGTGTGTATAATTGTATGGAAAGATAATAGACTTTCAATTTTAGACCAATAATATAAATACATATATATTTATAAGTTTTTATAGATAATATAAATAAAAAAAATTGGAACGGATCGGATCGGATCGAATGTTTTGAAGTTAAAATGAACATCGAATCCAATCTATGTTAGTTTTAAAGAATTGACATTCAATCAACTCTAATTGAGGTTGATTATATGCTAAAAATAGATTAGATTAGATCGGATTGAATTAATAGGTTTGGTCGGTTGAGTTGAGTTGATCAGATGAAAACATCATCCCATGTGGAAGATTAACAGAATTTTTATTTTAAAAAAAAAAAAATCTCGGACCAGAAAAATTCTCCTTTATTTTTTTATCTCACGAATAAAACACTTTTGAGGTTAATGTCGTTAATTCCCGCCAAATCGGAATTATGTGAGGAAGAAATTGCAAGAACCGTATAAAAATAAATCCTCAATTTCCACCATCTCCGAACCGGAGGCTCACCAATGAACTGCACACACCATACGGTGGCAAGGGTCTTCTCCTTCCCTTCTTCTCCGCCGTCAAATCTCGCCACTAAAACCCTTCTTCTTCGCCGGAGTTTCACGCAAATCCTTGCCGTGAACCACCGAGCACCGACAATCGAGAAGATAAGCTTTCGAGTGAGAGCTTCGGCGAGCGAGAATAAAAGTGCTGGTAATGGTGGTGGGACCGGGAACTGGGTGAACCGGTTGCCCACCGGAGCTATCGCCGCCGATAAGGTGCTGAGGCTGATCGCCGGCGCCACCGCTAGTCCCATTTGCCAGTACGTCTCCTCGCCCTCCACGTTTCTTCATTCTGTTGACCCCAGAATCAAATTGGTATATGCCCCTTTTCCAATTTTCTAGGGTTTTGTTGTTATTTTTTGTCGATTTTTACTTTACTCGGTTTGGTTTGCTTGATTCTGATATTGGATGCAGTAATTTCAGCTGAAGTTCTTTTTTTTTTTTTTTTTGTTATGGTACTTTCAATTTTCCAGGAAAATTTGTGAACTTTCAACAATTTCAAATTTTGGGTTTTTGATAATTTTTTGTTTTTACTCACTGGGTGTGTTAGGAAGTTAATAAAATGTGGTGTGTGTTTTTTTCCTTCTTATTATTGTTCTTGCTGCGACTGGATAGAGTTAAAGTAGCAATTTTTATGGATAATTTGTGGATGAAAAAAATTTTTAGCGCAGTTCTTCAAATTCATTTTCCAATGGGGTAAATGTATCAGTGTTCCTAGAACATTTTGGAACTTTCAACATTTTCTTATTTGGGATTTTGAGAAATTTTCTCTTGCCTCACCGGATACGTTAAGAAAGTAATTAGTACAATCTAGAATATTTTTGGGTTTTTTCCCCTTCTTCTTATTGTTTTTGCGTATAGATAGAGGGTTAAAGGAATTTTTTTTTATGATTCATTAGTGAGAAAGAGAGAGAGCATTGTCCTAGTAAATCACTTTCCAGTTGGTAATATTGGCGTGAATTTAGATTGTTTCGATTGAAAGAAAATACTGAGAGAGAGAGAGAGAGAGAGAGAGAGAGAGAGAGAGAGAGAGATAGAGAGAGAGAGAGAGCATTGTCCTAGGAAAGCACTTTCCAGTTGGTAATTTGGCGTGAATTTGGATTGAAAGAATAGACTTACATTTGCTCCTGCTCAGTTCTGTAATGTATTAGCTTTTGACATTGAGAGACCTTGATCGTGCAGGTATGGCTTTTGGCCTTGGTTGTTTTACCAGCAAGATCACACATGATACTACGATTTGGATTAGTAATATACTTGGCCCTCTTGTCGATATGGATTCTCCCTAGACAGGCATGGATGGTTAGTACCCTGTTTGGTTTGTAAAGCATATATATATATGTTATTTACCTTCTTCGAGTCTTGTTTTAGTATTGCTACGGAAAAAGTGTTTGGCGATGCGTAAAGTAATAACTTCTTTTTCGTTAACGTTTCTAGGACCAACTTGGAAGAGTGTCTTTACTTTCTGGCATCTTATTCATCATGTTGGGGCTGGGTTCAGATGGTGTACCGTCCCTTATGCAATCAAGAACTCCTCCTCCTGCTATGATGGGATTGTCAAATCTTCCTTTGTCTTTGAGTGGATATTCCTATTCAATCATGAAGCTAGGACCACTACAGTTTACAAGGAAGGGCTTATCTGTAGCGAGTACGGCCGCCTGTTTAACCTTCACTGTAAGCAGATTTTCTTAATTTGGTTCAAGCTTTTCCTTTTCCTTATTAAGCTTGTGTTTTCATACTTGTGTAAAGTCTTATTTCGAATAAAGTGATCATGTATATTTGTGAAAGGTCTTCCAAAGTGCAAGCCTTTGCCTGACAACCACAACGCCTGAACAACTTGCGTCTGCCTTACGGTGGTTTATACTCCCTTTGACCCATATCGGTGTTCCAGTGGCTGAAATTATTCTCACCCTCATGTTATCGTTGAGGTTCATCAGTCTAGTGTTTGATGAGGAAAGTGTAGTTCTATTCAATTGTTATGTTTGATTAAATTAAGATGTTGAGGATATTTTAGTCCTCTTTTTCCGGTGGAAAGGACTATAGCTATCATAGATTCATAGGTCATGCATCCTCTTGAAATATTTGTCTGGTGTTGGCAGGTACGTAATGTAGCATTGGGGATTATATCTCGCAGGATAAATTGGGAGCAACTGACGACCTTAGAGACGATTGACCGTAAGCATATAGTGCATGCATTAATAAAAGATTTTATTGTTATTTGAGACCTTATGTAGCCAAAAAAAATTTAAGGATTTACTTTTAAGGTTATGAACAAAGTAATGTACCTTTCTGGCACAAGATCGCATTTTGATCATCTTTTTTTTTTTTCATTTTTTTTTCAGTCAACACAAGTGGTCAGTATTTGAAAGTTTTTGTGCACGTTTCATATAAGCTTTCTCAAAAGATTTTCTAATTCGATATGAAGCTCTACATGGGCGATTGCTTGTTAGAATGGATGTTGAACAGGGTGTTAGGATGTCCAACTTCTATAGTATGCTTGGAATTTTCTTCATATTTTGTTATGCTTTTTCTAGCAGAGCATCAGTTTCCAGGAACTTTAGCTTAGTTTGATGGCTGATGAGATAGATCTTAAATGGTTATATCATCAATGCAGTCTGAAAATGTCAATTTTATGTCGACTTTCCCATTTCAGTGTTGTATCTTATGATGCCGATTCTTTGCTTTGCAGTTTTCTTTGCCTACTTTCGTCGTATTTTCAAAAATATTTTCAACCATGCGGAGCAGATTTCACAGGTTTGCAGATCAATTTTACATACTTTGTTTTCCCAACAAATTAATGTGCGGTCATCTTGTTAGTATCCAACTTGAAATTCATAGTGTTTTCAAAATAGTTTTGCTTTGAAAAATGATAATTTTTTGAAAATTGTGTTGAATGTTTTTTAAATTTTTACCTTGAAAATCCGTGAAAAACATTTTCAAAAAATTTTAAAACAAAACCAAACGGGATAGTTTCCAATTCTAATTTATTGTTATTAACTTCATGACTTTTTGACAGGCAATGATTGTCAGAGGTTTTAGAGGAGAAAGCAAGTCTCATAAAATTTACCTCTTATCCGATAATTCATCCTTCGGAAAGGCAGACATCATTTCCTTGTTGTGCCTGGTTGGTGTTACTGGTGCTGCCTTTTTGTCGGACTACTTTCTCGTCTGATAGGCATGGCTACCGCCGCAACTTGTATGGTTTTTCTCTCGTCAGTTTTTCTAAGTATGCAGTTTTGGTGAAAAATTCTGGCTCATGTTTCCACTTCTGTCTCTCGCGTCTCACCTAGTCAAGTTGATTGAGAGAGGAAATGACGCTTCTATATCCCGTTATCATGGCGCAAGAGCTTTGGATGAAGTTGGCCCGACATGATTAGGCCGCTTGCGAAATTTTGCACTTCATGGAAAGACAGTTCATTGGCTCTTCCCGTTTGCTTATTAATATTTGTTGTTACGAGATTGGCTGATTTGACTGTCAACATTTTTCACCAAGAAATGTTGAAGTTGCATTCTTGGTGGTATCCCTGGAGAAAATCTGGCATGTAGTTTCTTGGAATTTAGTGGATACTTTACTTGCACTCCGGTTACTACCTAGTCTCTTATCTACTAGTTTAGCATACAATTTTTAATTATGGTAATTCTATCTGCCATGTTCAAGCATTGTCTCAAGACTCTTGTTATGTAAAACAAACAATTTTACGCTCTGGATTGTTTGAGCAAGTCTTTTTGTAGAAATATTTTAGATACCAAAACGTAGCAAGTAGAATAATTACATGATGATTAGTGGAAAAGCCCTTCTGTCCACTCCTCTTGAAAGCAGAATTTCTAATGGGTTCGTAACAAACTATTGTTTGTAAATTGTTCAAAGAAAAATTAGCAGGGGACTCAAAACTTTTTCCAAATCGAACAAAGGGCTGTAGCCAACGTTCAATGCAATGGGAGATATTTGGAAGAAATGGTATTCGGCATCAAGCACTATATACATGGTCATGAAAAAGGACAAGAATTATTATCCATGGCAGAACAATGGTCTTCAGTCACATAACAAAGACCCCAAAAACCCAGTAGCTACATAATGGAGTTAAAAGCTACAAAAATTTTATCCTTTGGAGAGATCTGACCTTTTGATCGAAGCCCTTATCTCTGCCAACAAAGCTTTCTTCCCCCCTCTCGCATTATCTCGTAAGCGAGTTTATGCTTTTCGAAACAGGATGCTCCAGCCTCTATGTATTTAGAGGCCGTTTCTCTTAAACTCCATACCATTAAAGCCTTGCGTTCTTGAGAGCTTCTCACGGATTCAAAATCATGAACAGTACCATACTCTGCATTTCTTGTCCATCGATGCAAAATATATCGAGATGGAAGTTCTCTTATGTCCAATATTTGGAAAACCCTCAAAATATGTCTACACAGCACACCTTCGAATTCAAACATTTCGCAGCTGCAACCAATGTTGACATGCGACGCGCTAAAGGTGACGATACACTTCTCATTGTCATTCCCGCCCTTGCGCACCAGATATCTGGTAATGGTACCTTCTTCGTAAACCTTAAAGCCAACATAACCATAGGATTGTAGAAGTTCTTTCTGAAATATCTTGAACACAGCAAGTGTGTAGAGCCTTCTGCATTGTTCTTCTACCGGTTCTTTTGTCTGCAAGAAAGCCTGCAAGTTATAAGTGTTAAAATCCTCTTTTCTTTCTTCCTCACGGCGTCGCTCAACCCCTCTTTCATATCGTGAAACAAACTCCACAAGTGCTGTCTGGGCATTCAGGAATGTACCGAAGAATGATTCAACGTTTTCATTCAGAGGAATGCCAGCAAAAAAGGTACTGCGCAGGTATGCCGGAACCCAACTTTCGCGCTTTTCATACATTTCTTTCAACCAAACATTCTCGGCCAAGCCATACCTATTGAGAAGCATATTCCATGCAGTTTCAAATTCATCCACTGTCTGACTCTGGTAAACGCATTTTTCATATTCATACCTAATAGATGGTTCAATCAGATTCAGATACTCCCTTTCCTTGGCCTTAAGTTGCCACAATGAAAATCGATGATGGGTTCGTGGAAACACTTTCTTGATGGCTTGGTAGATGGCCTTGTCCTGGTCAGCTATAATTGAAAGTGGATGGAGCCCTGACATTGCCTTAAGCCACGTTTGGAACAACCAAGTGAAAGCTTCCTCCGACTCATCGGCGATTAGGGCACAGGCAAGAAGCACCGGCTGCCTGTGGTGGTTAATTCCAATAAAAGTAGCAAATGGCACCAGATAAATACTTTTCCTGTAAGAGGTATCTAGAATAATGGCATCACTAAACTGACTTGCTGAAAACCTAGACCTGCCATCAGCCCAGAAAATACTCATGCAACTACCATGATCAACTTCTACTGCATAAAAGAAACTTGTATCTTCTGCTTGTTTGGTTTGGAAATATTCAAAAAGCACACGATACCAATCATTGCCTATGTGATTTTCTCGACTTCTTTTGACAATATTGCCGGTGGTTATGTTGAAAATATCCTCATTCTCCAGTCCTCCACTCTCCTCCTCTAACAACCTTTTCGAAGCGCTGAGACTTTTCTTATGTAGATCCAGTTGCAGCTCAAGTTCATGGTTATGACCTTTCTGAAGACGGTCCACAACCCATCTTCCAGTTTCTTGCCTCTTAATCCTCATGAACGCACCGCAGCCAAGTCTTGTTGGGTGCTGAAACCCTTCCTTTGAACACACAAATCGCCGAGACGTGATTGATCCATCAAGCTTTGAGCGAAACAATTGACCGATCCGAATCCTAAATCCTTTATTTGCTGCATATGCCTGATAAAATTGGTATGCCTCATTGGCTGAGTTGAATTCCAGACCAGAAAATGGTTCAACTGTCGACAGCAATTCATCTCCGTCTCTTTTAAGGCGCTTGATATTAATAACGCCCGAGGGGGAAGGCCTCCCATCCTCAACTTCCTCGACCAATTTGGTTTTGGTCCTCGGTCTACTGGACAGTTTTACTATGGATTTTGTCCCTAAAGAAGTCTTATGCTGCTGCTGCTGCTGCTGCTGTGACGTAGGAGGGCTTTCCTCTGTAAGTCCAAGATCATGATTGTGATCCTTAAGGAAAAGGTCCACAATCCACTTCCCTGAATCACGCCTTTGGACTTTGATCAACGCTGGACATCCCGTCCGCGAATTGAGCTGGAATCCCTCCTTTGAGCACACGAATCTCCGAGAAGACACTGTACCATCAGTTCTTGAGCGATATAGCTGACCAGTCCGAATCTTAAACCCCACACGCGTAGCATACGAACTGTAGAAATCGCGCACGTCATCTGCAGAATCAAACTCCATTCCCACATAAGGTTCTAGTCTAGAATCCCCTCCATCCTCACCATTAACATTACTCATTGCAGGAACCATACCGACAGGATATGCCTTCACCACCACAGTATTCCCAAACCCTCTGCTGTTCAAATCAGTACCTGAACTGCATCAATATATATATATATATATATATATATATATATATATTATGTACATAAAACACAATCTTATGTCAAGAACCCAGAAATTATAACACAAATTTAGTCACTGTTGGGTTACAGATGCGAAATTATCCTCCTTGCTTTCAAATGGAAAAATTTACTCGCCGGGAAAGAACACCTTCCACAGCCAACGAAACAGCCCCTTAATGTCCTAACACAAGATGTTCTCACCTCTACACTGGTCAAAAATATAACCCGGGATGTTAAAATTTCTTTTTTTTTTTTTTTCTAGTTTCCATTCCCCAATTTTCCCAGCAACCAAACAGAGGTATAAAGGAAAAAGAACAACACTAAAAATCTGCCGAGTAAATGAAAACGCGAAATCGACCATTTCCAGATCAGAAGAAAGCGAAAATCACTTAAATCGTTTTGAAATCCAGAAAAAATTTCTACAAATAAAACGAATCAAAAGCGAATTAAAAAAATTAACAACAAAAATTAGGGTTTTGGTTTGGTTGCAACCTTACCTTCTGAAATCCGTGAAGTGGCTGGAGGCTGGTTCCAGGACCATATCTAGAGAGCTAATAACACGAACAACATCGGATTTGACCTAATATTATCGATGGATTTTTGGGACTGGCATTGGATTTTTCGGCGCGAAAATATCTTTGGGAAGGAAAAAAATGAAAAAAGGAGAGAGAGAGAGAGAGAGAAGAGAGAGAGAATCTGAAAGAGTCGTTTGGGTTTCTTTTTATACTTTTTTTTTTTTTTTTTTTTTGAGGGGAGCTTTTTGGGTTTTCAGAGAGACTTTCTGGATTTAACTCTTTTACAGTACACACTAATAACTACCAAACAAGGAGAAAGGCTATCAAAAGGGGACCTCTTTTTTTTTTTTTTTTAATCCTTCAAATATGAGAAGATTTTTTTATTTTTTTTGTTAAATCCTTCAAATATGAGAAGTTTTTTTTTTTTTTTTGAGGGAAAGATGAGAAGATGATTTTGGTACTTTGGAAATGATTTGTTGGGTTCTCTCTCATCCGTGTCCTTGTGATACTTAACTTCCATTTTTTTTCTTTTTTTTTTTTAATTTTCACTTTTGCTTGTAGGGTTGACCCATGTGTTGTCCACCAAATGGCTCAATTGTAATGTATATTAATCCCAATTGTTTGGTTTTTATATTATTTAATTAATTTGGGTCGATTCATACCTAATGAGTTCAATAATTCACATGACTCAGAATTAAGAATCTATTTGCCCCTTTAACTAGGAATGAGATGTTGTTTGATTTGTAAAAACGACAAGCCGTTGTTTTTGTTAAAAAGAATGTTTTTCCTGCTTTCACGTATATAACATAGGACATACGCTTTTATGCCTAAAAGTTAGATGTAAGGCTTTGTGACAAAGTGTATGTTTCAACTCATCAGTTTTAATTATAAATAATATAAAAATTTTAGTTGTTATAATAAAAAACAAAAAGTTGTTGCAGTGTAAAACTCTCACATGTTACAGTTTTTAAATTTAAAACTTTAGTTACAACTGAAGTGTCAAATAGCCTAAAAATTAGTTCTAACCAAAAGTTTTGATTACTAGAGTATAAAGCTCTCACATGTTGCAGTGATAAAAAATAAGTTATGGTATAAAACTCTTAAATACTATTGTCTTTAATTTAGAAGTTTTAGTTCTAAATATACTTCACAATACACCTAGTCGTTTCCAAACAAATTTTAGTGCTTTTTTATTTGTCCACAAAAGGGAATCTTGTCGATTTTAGGATTTCCTGTCGTTTCTAACTTACACTTTCGAAGTTTGAAGTGTAACACGAAATGCCCTTTTTTTATATAATGTCGTTTTCTGTTATAATTTTTAAATTTTAAATTTTGAGTTTCCATGTTTCTGCATGCCACTACTTGTTCCAAATTTGCTTTTGGTTTTGATTGCGATTGAATTATCATGCGGTCACCGGACATGTCGTTTCTATGTTCCTAAATATGGTGTCTTTTGCGGGCAAATTACGTCGTTCACCTTCCAAAGTTGTTAGTTTAAGAAATTTTTTTGTCGTTTTGTAATCCTAAATATGTTTGTGTTTTTAGTAGCCAGTTTCTAAAATTTCTAATGGTGTCGCCAAATGGGGCATTATGTTGAAACAAAATGTCGTCTGGTCATAATTTTCTGTCGCTTTTTCTAAATTTTTAAGTCGAAATTCAACGTCATTTACACCAAAAACGACATATAGTTCTACTGATAAAAAAAAAATCAGTGCTATTTGTTAGCAAAGTGTGATGTCGTTACCGTCAAGGGGCTTGTGGTTGCACGTACAATATTCGCTGTCGTTTCACCATGAAAAGACGTCGTTGCATTTACAGTTTTTGTTGCCGTTTATTGGTTAAACTTTGTGTGTGGTCGTTTAACTCTTAAAGTGATTTCCGAATTTTCTATTGTTTTGTCCTTGGTAGCCAGTTCTTTATTAATATCGCTACTTGTACAAGAACATGTTATTGTCTGTTAAATAATTTAGAATTTTTGCTTTTTGAATTTTTGGGTTAAAAGTTGTTGTTTAAAACGATACTGTGATGTTTATCCAAAAACGACACGTTGCTGTGGAGGAAAGAATTTCTGTCGTTTTCTTTAAATGCCGTGTAAGGTCGAAACAACGTGTCGTCTATTTTGATTCCGTGTTCTTTAGAACTTTTGTGTCGTTTTGAGCGGAAATTGATGTCGTTTCTTGAAGGAGCAAGTTGTGAAGTCGCTCAACAGAGACTTGTTATGGAATATCGGGGATTAATTTGTTTTGAAAAACCACCCCTCATTCTACTTTTCACACGCTATTCTTAATTCACCTTTTATTTTACTTGTTACACTCCTTTTAAGATAATAAAAGATTCCTACACCAATACATATAAGCAGCATTTTTTTTTCTTTTTTTCACCCACCCACCAAACAAACTTACAATTTTTTCAAACTTTTTTTTTTTGTTTATTACGTGAGAAAAAAAATTAAAGCACCCTTTTCATCGTGTGTTATAAGGCCATGTATATTGGTCAGAAATATTGTCTGCTTCAATGCATACCGTATTCTATGAAATTGTAGGGAAAAATGGTTATAAAGTTACAAGTGCTTGATAAAGAAAAAAGCAAAAAATAAAAAATAAAAAATAAAAAGAAAGAAGAAGAAGAAGAAGTAAGCAGTACAATTGCTTCATCATTGCACCAAAAAAGCTACATATCGTTTACTTTATTTTTTTTTAGATCGTTTTTTCTTTCTATTAAACAAAACCATTGATTATGTACTGCAAAACATTGTATTTCTTCATCGCAAACCAAACTCACCGATAAAGCAAGGGTAATCACTTGATTCCTTCACTACAACATACAGTCGTTAGTAATCGTAAGTTTAAAAAAAAAAAATTCAAAGATTCATCACAAGCAATATTTTATATATTTCGTTTAAGTTAAACAATAAAAATTGAATGAAAAAAAAAAAAAAGGAATTTATCTATCTCTATTATTTCAAAAAATTAGAGCAAAATGAGTTTTAGAAAGGTGATAAATTTTTAGAAGGCAAGGTGTGTAATGAGTTTCTTTTTTATAAATATTTTGTCTTTAAAAGTAATTTTGTTAATAGGAAATATAGTAATAAGAAATTTTATTAACAAGAATGTGTATGAAAAATAGAATAAGGGTGTCAATAGATGAAAAAAAAAGCAATAACAACAAAATTGGAATACCAATAATGCACTTTCCAGTACTGTAGATGATTTTAGATAAAATTATATGTTATTAAAAGCACTTAAAAAAGTAGTGTCACACTATCACTCATATTATGTCTTTAAATTGTATCACACTTAAACAATTACAGCATTTATGAAAAATAAGTTTCAAAATATGGCTTTTTTGATAATTCTCCATGGTTTTAACCCACTATAAAACTCAAGCCAATGTTAGTCTATTGTATTACAGAAAGTAACCCGTCGGTCGCTATACTGAAGGCTGAAGGTAGTTCATTGGGTTACCAGAAGTCATAAGATTACTAGTGTTTTATCATCATTACTCTACCGTGCTATTAATGGTTTCTTATAGTAAAAAACATTACACAAAAAAAAAAAAATAATTTAACGAAGAGGAGGCAGGCCGTGCTGCCTAAAGGACGAGCATATTATCTACTTGCCAACTTTGGGGCAGCAATTTGTTTATTATATAATTCATGTCTGTTTGTATCTAAACATATTTAGACATGATCTTAAAAATATATTGATAACGAGTACAGATAGTCTAGTTAATTGTAAGCTTCTCCACCTCATTCATAAGTCGAGGGTTTAAATCACGCTGAACCTCATTTGAAAGCAGTGGCATTTCCCTTTGTATAAAAGAAAAAAAAAGAAATTGATGTGTCAAGCGCTTTTAAGCACTTTTTTGTAACATGTACCTTATTGATGATAACATAAATGAATGCAACAATTTTAATTTAATCTTTTCGAATTTTTTTTTCAGCCAAAACTATTGCAACCTTGAACCATTCGGTTGCTTAATAGTCCAATTAGGAATAAGGTGAATCCGTAGCAGATCATTGTTGTATGCTTTTCTATACATTTTTGCCCTTGGAGGTTCCTAAAAAGCAATAGTGAGCAATAGTGATAGACCCCATGTTTTTTCCTTGGATTTTTCTTCTTGTTTTCTGTCTTTCAGAGTTCACACTACTGGATATAGCAATGATAAAGGACTTATCTCGAGGTTAATTTACTTCAAACCTCTTTGTCCGACCTCACACGTGAATGTTTGGCAGCTATAAACAATATTCACTCTCCCACTTGAATCTTGGAAGGAGTTTGGCATTCACCTTCCAACACAAAAGTTGTAAGAGCATCTCCAATGTTAAAATGATGTGCAAATAACTATTTTGGTATTTGAATGTAAAAAACACTACTAATGCAATGTCATTTTTAATGTTAAATGTGCTATATGTTGAACTTAGTGGCAATTAACTTGACAACAAATTTTTACCAAGTTTAACATAAAGCAAATTTTGTTGGAAAAAATAATACGCAGTGGAATTTAAAAATTTTTATATCAAAGTATTTTTCAAAACATAATTTTGACACGATATATGTATAAATTAACCAGATCTTACTAACCTTATATGCTGAAGAAATCCTGAAATCGATGAAGAAAAATGGTGTTGTAGAAGGACCTCAACCAACTGGCCTTCTTTGCTGTTCTCTATCCACGACTGATGTGTGTGTGGGCACACTCATACAGCTCTTCCTCCGGTGACTCTCATTCCAATCAATTGAAAAAACTCAGAACTAAGGTTCATGATTTTTGAAGAATGGCTCTCAGGGAGGAGTTGTAGAGACTCACAGTATAGAGTGCTCACTCTTAATTCTTCAACTGATCTAAATAACTTATGAGAAGTTGGGCCCAGGAGGTGGTTCTTATCAAATAAGGCCTCAAAAATTCGAATCAAGACCAATATCTGATAAATTTCGCATAAAAAACTATTAGACATATATGCTCTAAGAAGTAAAAATATACTATATTTTTTGAGACTTTTTATCAACAAAAAAATTATTCATTATATACCAAATCTTGTCCTCTTTATGTTTATATTTGTTCAATGTATGTTAAGCAAATTAAAGTCTGAAACTGTCGGTCTAAACCTTTAACAATTGGGCATATGATGGACAGATTGTATGAAAGACACGATTCTTAAGGTGACAGTCTAAATCATATGATCCGCAATCGAGGAAATAAATTTGGACGCTTTATTCATGCAAAAATTTTTATGTTGTATATATCACTAACGAGAGATAGTTTGTCTTGACCATCGGAAGTGAACTCCATAAATAAAAATATTGGCATATTGTCATAGGTGACAATGTATTAAATCGGAACATAAAGTGAATTGATTTGGATTAATAAGTCTGTCTCGGCAAATCGATTTACTTTAGACAATCATATGTATTGTATCTTAATCCTGAGATAAATAATGGGCCAGTTGTCTTGACTTATGTCTTTTGATGTGCCAAAGGGTGACATCCACAATTTAATAGTGGTACGCATGCCGGTACCTTGGAAGCATGACTCTTGATAGCGTAGACCTGTAATTTATAGATATGGAATCCATAACTCCTTTTTAGGAGTAGTTGATATCCTCTTATATGCGTTATCTTGTAATTGAAAAGCTGGAGGGCTTAACCATTTGGATACATAGGTGTAACGAATGGTATACTGTATTTAGATGGAAAGTTTTTTGATAGTGAAATAATAGAATGTAAGATAAAAATAGTCAGGAAAGTAAGACAGAACTTGTCCTTAAGCCGATTATGAAAAATCCTATGGGGATATCATACATTATGATATGTCATGGAGACTTAGCTATACGGCCTTCATAATTCTATATAGTTCTGGAGTGAAGCTCTAAGCTTTTAGTGGAGTAGCGCTAGAGTTGATAATTATGAAATGTATATCTAGGATATTGGGTTTCATAATTATCGAAAGCTTAAACTATATAGGTCTATCGAGCCCCCTTTGCTAACTCATAAAAATTCTGTAACGATACTACATGTTTTTCCAATAATTGATGATTTGTGTCAAATTATCGATTGATTGAAAATTTGATAGGATCGGATAATTCATGTCTGTTATCGGTTGAATTAATTTTGTGAATAAATTAATTCAAGATAAACTTGTTGAATTATCGGGATCAAATAATTCATGTTTATTTATTTGTTGGATTGATTTTGAATTAATTCAAGATAAACTTCTTGAATTATTAGGAATATTTATTTTCTTAGAGATTATTTAGATATAACTATTTTAATCAGATAACTTCTCTATTGGGTTATTTGAATTAAAACTGAGGCTCTATCCCAAGAATCTTAAGTGGGAAATAAAGATTTGCAGAGATCATTTATCAGAAGTTCGGTAGGCCGATCTTTCAGTTTGGCAGGCCTATCTTTAAGTTTGGCCTGTAGATGGAGCAAGTTCGACAGGCCGATCTTCTAGTTTGGCCTGTCTACCGAGCGTTAAATAAATCACATATTTTTACACGAATTTTATTAGATATTGTTCTTGATTTGATTTCGATTCGAATTTTTAAGGCCTTATATGATAAGGACTGACTCTTGGGTCTAACCTCTATATAAAGAGGAGTAAGACTCATTGTTATTTAAATCAGTTTAGAGATTCAAAGTGAGACTCTGTAACTCCCTAAGAGCTATTGTTCACACATCACGAACCATAGCGTTAGGTTTTTTCAATTGATTGGAAGGAGAGTCACCAAGGAAAGGCTGAACGACGTGTGCCTACACGAACTCCAATTGTGGTTAGAGAATAGCAAAGAAGACTAGTTAGTTAAAGCTCTTCTGGAATGTTACTTCTCTTCACAAATTGCGGAGCTTTTCGGCATTCACAAGATTAGTAAGATCTGGTTAATTTATGCATATAGTGTGTCAAACTTGTATTTTGGAAAATACTTTGGTGTAAAAAATTTTTAAAATTTCGCTACGTACTATTTTTCTAACAAAAACATGTGACCAAAAATTGTTCGATCAGAGGCCAAACTAGCAGTTCAGCCTGTCAAACTTAGTCCACCAGCAGACTGAACTTGAAGATCGGCTTGCCAAACTAACGATAAACGATCGTTGCGAATTTTTATTTCCCAGCCTAGATTCTAAGGATAGAGCCTTGGTTTTAATTCAAATAACCTAATAAAGAAGTTATCTAATTAAAACAATCATATATAGATAATTTATAGGAAAATAAATATTCTTGATAATTCAACAAGTTTATTTTGAATTAATTTATTTGAAATTAATTCAATTAATAAACAGACATGAATTATCTGATTCGATAATTCAACAAGTTTATCTTAAATTAATTTTTTCACAAAATTAATTCAACTGATAAACAAACATGAATTATTTGATCCTACCGAATTTTAACTAATTAGATAATTTGACATAAGTGACCAATTATTGAAAAAGCATGTCGTATTGTTACAGGATTTATTATGAACTAGCAAAGGGGATCTTACAAACTTATATAGTTCAAGCTCTCGATAATTATGAAACCCAATATCCCAGATATACATTTCATAATTATCAATTCTAGCGCTACTCCACTAAAAGCTTAAAGCTGCACTCTCGAACTATATAAACTTACGAAGCTCGAATAGCTAAGTCTCCATGACATATCATAATGTATTATATCCCTATAGGATTATCCATAATCGGCTTAAAGATAAATTATGTCTTACCTTCCTGATTATTTTTATCTTATGTTCCATTATCTTATTATTGAAAAACTTACCATCCAAAGACAGCATACTATCGGTTACACTTATGTATCCAAATGGTTAGGCGCTCTAGTTTTTCAATTACAGGATAACGCATATAAAATGATATAAACGACTCCTAAAAAGGAGATATAGATTCCATATATATGGATAATAGGTCTACGCTATTAAGAGTCATGCCTCCAACATACTTGCATGTGTACCAACATAAATTGTGGATGTCACCATTAGGTACATCAAAAGACATAAGTCAAGATAACAGGCCCACCATTCATCTCAAGATTAAGATATAACATATATGATTGTCTAAAGTGAATTGATTTGCTGAGACAAAATTATTAATTTAAATCAATTACATTTTATGTCATGATCCAGTGCATCGTTATCTATGATAATGTACCAATATTTTTATTCGTGGAGTTCATCTCCAATGGTCAAGACAAACCGTCTTTTGTCAGGGATATAGACAACATAAAAATCTTTACATGAACAAAGCGCCCAACTTTATGCTCTCGATTGCGGATCTTATAATTTAGACTGTCACTTTTAGAATCATGTCTTTCGTATAATCTGTCCAGCATATGCCTGATCATAAAGGCTTAGACCGATAGTCTCAGACTTTTATCTGCTTATCATATATTTAACAAATATGAACATAAGAAGGACAACAATTTGGCATATGAATAATAAGTAAACTCTTTATCGATAAAAATGTCTCCAAAAATATATTATATTTTTACTCTTTAAGGCATACATGTCTAACAAATTTGACATTTGATTCCTATTTAGTTGATGGATTGACTTTTTTACTTTATATATTACAACATTCTCACTTTTAATTGTTTTAATATTAAAAGTTTACTTTTACAAGTTTTAAGGTTTGATAATTATGACAAAAAGGCAAGTATGACGTTTTAAATAGTATTATGTATTGGAACACAAAATAAAATAACACATCAAATATATTATTTTTACACTTTTTGTGACAAATATAACATTAATATTGACATTTTCATTAGAGATGGTCTAACTGCTACAGTATAAAGCTCTCGCATTGTTTAGTGTAAAGCTCTCATATGTCGGAGCGGAGGGACATTAGAACTAGGGGCAGCTGCCCCTGGTCCCAATGGCTCTTTGTGTTTTCAACCCTAAATAAATTTTTAGAATTCGATATCTACTTTGCCCCTCATAAAATTGTCAAACTTGCACTATTAATAAAGAAAGTCATGAAACTTTCAGGTATATCTCAAGTTTTGACTTCTAAATAAACTTCTTTAAAATATTGAAATATTAATAAAGAAGTTTTTTAAAAAATTCAACTATGACCATTTTGATTTTTTAAATACACTCATATGTAAAATTAACACCTCGAATAAATCAAAAATCAATAATGCTTCTATAAAATCTATAATTTTTAGACTCTAAACTTTAAAAAGTGAATCATATATTCAAGGTTTGATTCAATCAGATGATAAATAAAAAAGGATAAAATAGACACAACAAAAAGGATAAAGTTCACAAAAATACAATTTTTTCATAATTTTCATCCAACTTTGGCTTCACCACACCCCTCCAAAAAAAATTCCTAGCTCTGCTCCTGCTCGTATGCTACAATGTGATTTCTAACTTATTTTCCAAACCCTTTCTTTATTATTTATAGCCTTGGTTTATTATGATACAAATATAGCTAGCCTTTTATATTCATTTCTTATAGAAATTATGATCATCAGTTTAGTATGCAATATTTTTTCCCTTACGTAGTTTAATGGTTAAAAAAAATACTCTCAGATAAACATCTCTCTTTCAACCATTAAATATTCAAAACGTAGATAGGAAGGTTGGCGTAAGAAAAATCCCGTTTTCATATTCAACACATTTTCTTTGTGCTACGTGGATTCCAAAGGAACGTAAGGCGGCAATTTCTTGGTTATACCCCCGAAAATGGTTTATGTTAGACTTGGACTTGGCAATCCTCGGTCAATAAAAGGAACGAAAATTCCAAGTGCCCAAAGTGACGAAGACAATATTCTTCCTAAAAAAAAAAAAGAAATGTTATTGGCTTTGGTTATGGTTATAGTAATCAAATAATTTCTGCCAAATATAATGCCATATAACATGAAATATAATATATGTGTATATATAATAAGAATGCACGATAATTTAATCTTGAGGCAATTGTGCTATTAGGATCTAAATGCAATACGTAACTTGATTAAGAAACAATGATTAAAAAAATAAACTGTCCTTTGGAAAAATGGTAAGAAACAGAAAGAGAAAAAAAAAATTCTTTGGCATATACTAGAATTTTACAACGCGCTATTTCCACAAAAAAATAAAAAAGAAAAGTTTTGGGCAAAAATTTCAAACACACTCGCATTTTAATTCTCCAAAAAAATTTTATTTTTCAAAATAAAATCTTTTTCATATATTTTAAAAACGCTACAATTGTATTATTCAATGATAAACACTACAATTATATGGTAAGCATTCTTTGCTGATATCTTACAATTTTACTAATTAACGGTACTGGAAAAAGTTTCTCTACGATGCTATTATAAAGAAAGATTCATTTTTTTTCCCAACAGTGTAACATATTTATTTTTTTGACTCGCTATTTTCTTGGGTAATTTTTGAATCTTCATCAAAGTTATATACCATTTAATTACCTAAGGCTCTCCATTTGCATTCTAGACGGAGGACTCTTATATTATCATCATGGTAAAAATTTCGTTACTCATAAAACAAAACAATAGATTTCAGTTTTATAAATATATTACCTATATGATTAAGATATATTGTTTTGTAAATAACGAGGTGTTAACCTCATGGGATAAAAAAGATTTTTCTCCTATACCATGCTAGTGTTTGTTTATGCTCCTATTTTCGTTATCATCATTATAAATTTGTACAGGAAACAAACTAAATACTATAGAGTGAGCAACTTGTTACCTTTCTAGTGTTGGAGGTCAAAATGAAAAAATCCCTAATCCTTATGGGCCAAAACTACAAAGTAAAAAAAATAAAGTCAAAGTTTTACCTTCACAGCTCATTGTCCATTGATCTGGTCATCACATAAAACTTCGCTAAAATTCAACGGCACAGATTGTACCGTGACACTTCGTTACGAAATGTAAGCCGTTCCCCAAAGCAATTTCCTCAATTAGCCTACCTTTCTTTTTCTTTTCTTTTGTTTTTGTTTTTGTTTTTTTATGGTGTGTAGAGGAGTGATAAAAATTATTGGTTAAAATTATTTTTATTATAATATGTAAAAATTGTATACTGTTGTAATTTTTTATCATTACTGAAGCCAAACAACCTCTTTGTTTTTATCCACCAACCCCAAAGTCGTCCCTTCAAATATTTTCTCGCTCCAGAAAAATTTTCCGCGAAAAAAACCAGAAGAGAAGGAAAATCTAGGAAAAATCTAGAGAGAGAATCACAGAGAGAGATGTTCGGGTACAGCGGGTTGAACAGCAAGTCGGAGGAGGTAGATCTAGAGTCCGGAGAGACTCTCTACCCGGGTCTCAGCGCGGGAGAGAACCAGCTCCGATGGGGTTTCATTCGCAAGGTGTACGGAATCCTCGCCACTCAGATCCTCCTCACCACCGTTGTCTCCGCTGTCACCGTCCTCTACACTCCCGTTAACGATCTCCTCCGTGGCAGCCCCGGGCTTCTCCTCTTCTTCGCCATCCTTCCTCTCATCTGTAAGTTTTTGTTTCTCCCTCCCTAGGGTTTCTCTCTGCTCACTGTAATTTACTTTTTCTTCTCATGGTAGAAATTTCGTTGAAATCTATTGATCTTAAATAATTTTTTGTTGAATTGTTCTTTATTCGTTTGTGATATTTCGAATTTGAGTTTCTAGGATTTTAGATTCCTGATCTCCGTGCTTAGCTTGTTGGTAGATAAATGAATTGTTGGATGATTGGTGGAACGAGAAGTAGAACAATATATAGTTCCTTTTTTTTTTTTTTTGGTGATGTGAATATCGTTGTGTAGCACAAATTCTTGCATAGTTTGGCTATCAATGGATTTGGTTATGTTAATTCTATGTTTCTCGTTTATAGGTTATGAAATTCTGTTAGGTTATTAGGTTCCTGATCTCTGTGGTGGTGAGATTGTGTGTAGATTAATGAATTGGTGGAAACTGGAAAGAGAATGAAAGGTCTTCTGTAATGTAATTATCCTTGTATAACACAGATTTTTTCATAGTTTTTTTTTTTCCTTTTTGCACGGATTCTTTCACAGTTTGGTTTTGGCTATTATAGGATTTGGAATGTTTGTGCCTGATCCATCTTTTGTGTTGTGCTGTATGACTGTAACATCGACGGTTGAGGAAATGGTAAAATCATCTTGTGATTAATTTAAAATTTTTTCTGCAGTGTTATGGCCCTTGCACGTATATCAAGAAAAGCATCCTCTGAACTTCATCTTCCTTGGACTTTTCACTCTGACACTCAGTCTCACCGTTGGTGTAAGCTGCGCTAACACCGATGGTTGGTATCCCTACTCTTGAAATTCCATTTGTTCATTCTCTGTGTTGTCCTGCTAAGGATTCCAGGAGTATTTAAAATTTCCGTTTGGTTGTGTGAATTGACCGTAAGTGTGAGCCTTCTTATCTGTTAAATTGTGGGTCTTGGTTGTTTGCAGGAAGAATTGTGCTTGAGGCATTAATTTTAACCTCAGCTGTGGTTACATCCTTGACTGGATACACCTTCTGGGCTTCCAAGAAGGGCAAGGACTTCAGCTACCTAGGACCAATCTTATTCACTGGTCTCATTATTCTTGTTCTAACCGGTTTCATCCAGGTCAGATTCCTATTTTCTTATATGAAAGACTTTTTCATATGTATGGATGTTTGTGTGCTCATTACAAACAAAGATTTGTTATCATGTGATCTTGTACTGTTCATCTGACTTGGTAGATCTTGTGTTGGTCTCTAGGCATTCTTCCCACTTGGCCCTACATCTGTTGCCATCTATGGTGCTGTTGGTGCGATTATTTTCTCGGGCTATGTTGTTTACGACACAGATAACTTGATAAAGCGCTTCACTTATGATCAATACATTTGGGCTGCCATTACCCTTTACCTGGACATACTGAACCTGTTCCTTTCCATATTGCGGATGCTGAGACAATCTGACGGTTAGTTAGCCTATCGGCTCACTCACACCAGCCTTGCGTTTCCACCGAAAAGCATCCAAGTATATTCGAAACTAAGACTAGGAATATGCGTTGGTGATACGTTTATCCGTATAAGAATATTACGTTTGAGTGAATTATCATAATTCATGACATGCAAATTCTCAGTTAGTATTTCTGGCTGTATTAAGTGTGTGAAATAAATTTACTTTCTAAATGGTCGTAATGCTTTTGTGGCTTAGAACAGCTTGTTTTGGTTTCTCAATAATGCACTGTGTTGCCTAGAACACCTACTGTGTTTTTCATGGTCAATTAAAAGTTTTACCGGGTATAGCATACAATCTTGCCGAGCAAAGTCATCAATGTTGAGGGCAAAAAACGACACAGCTTTTCTTTGTACCTGTAACGTTTGGTATTTAATTTTCATATATATATACACACACACACACACACACACACACATATATATATATATATATATTGCAGTAACTAGATATCATAGGCGGCCAATATTGAATTCTCTGTTGTGTCGTGTGAGTGATAATGTATAATGACCCCTTTGTTGGTTACTGAAGTGCTTCTGTAATCATCACATGATGCCACTGACAAAACTCCCCACCATTATTTTTATGACCAGCGGTGTCCTTATAACGCGTTTAGTCCACTGGTGATGGACCAATTCCAAATTATATGTATTGGTAGTTTGGTAGGACCACCACCATACTGGCACAAGCAGATTGCCCTTGTTTCGGTGATCCAAACCAGTTTCGGCATTTGTTTGTCTTTATGTAACGATGGAAGCAATCTAGAATGGTACCCCACCTTTTACCATTATTTAATCACGGCTAAAGTTGAAAGCAATTTTTCCCCATACCTTAAGCGATTTGCCCATATTCATTCCCATTATCAACAGGTAATTTGTCTTCTGTACGATTAGTTGGGGTTTTGGGAAAATTCTTGTCCAATTAAACCGAACCATGTCGGCAAAGGAGCAGAGTCTCGTTTGGTTTTATCATAATCAGTAAGAATCCCCAACTTGAAGGTACTTTTAACAAAGGGTTGTTCTTCTTTCTCTTCCGCAGTGCAAAGAGCAATAAGAGAACCAAGAAATAAGAACATAGGAACTTGCGAACTCTGAACATTAATATTGTAGAAGTTATGATAGAATTGCCAACAGTTAAAGACTAAGCCACAAATCAGGCATGGAAGCAAAGGACCTCCATTGAAAATGAAACTTTAGATGCAATGAGATGGTAACATAAATCTAATCGTAGTAATAATAATTCAATAATTTGGCATGGAAATGCAAGTATTTACAAAGTATATACTATATATATATTGGACCAAATTAAGGCATGTAAAATGAAACACATTTTGCAGAGGAAGTTGCAAAAGATAAACTCTAATGATAAGAGTCCAACCTCCAAAGTTGACAGAGCTCAGACCACTTTGCCAATCACTGAAAAGCTTTAAACTTTTTCATCAAGATTTCTCAGGCTGCTCGTTATCATCATCATCATCTTCATCTTCAATATCCCAACTCAGATCGTCATCTTCCTCAGCAGCATTACCCAATCTCTTACGCAAATCAGCTCTATTTGAACTCTCACCAGAACCAATCACAGCTTTATTCTCATAATTGCTTCCAATGTCTTCAATCTCATCCCATCCAAGGTCTTCTTCCTCGGGCCTCGAAACAATCGAAACATCACTGTCCTTGCAAGAATCAGAATTTTCACTGGCTTTCGCAGCCTCTGCTGGCTTCTCTTTCTCCCCATTATCACTAATGCTCGCAGATTCCGATTGGGGTTCAAGTTTCTCCTGAGCTTTTTTGCTTTTGTTTTCGTCTTCGTCTTCGTCTTCATCTCTGTCGTCGTCGAAATCCCAACTCAAGTCCTCTTCTTCGCCGGAAATTGCTCGCTTCACAAGCTTAGCCCTAGCGTCCTCGAATTCCTTCGACTTATGAACCTTGTAGAAGTATCTGAACCAGAAGCTCTCGTGATCAACACTGTTCGGAACAAGAGTATCGTAAATCTCACCAATTTCTTCGCCGTTTTCCTTAATCAGATTCTCAATCTCTTCCTTTTTCTCGTCCAAATGGAATCCCGATTTCCACAACTCGTAATTTCCCAAATCCCCAGGATCATCCAGGTAAGTGCTCGCATTGCTCTGAATCGTGCGCAATTGCCCTTCGAATCTACTGTTGGGTTTCGAATCGAAGCTCCGACGACCGCTCAATCTCCGGATTTTGTTCTCCGACGCATCGGAATCGTCGTCCTCGGCGGCGGTAGCCAAAAGCGAATCCCTGCCTTGAGAAATGATCTCGGCGGTCGATTTCCATACGGAGCTCCCGATGTCGTCGATCGCCTGGCCGACCGACTCGAGCGACTCCTGAGCGACGCTGGCGCCGACCTCGAGCGAGGTCGGGAGGTCCTTGACGGCGCGTGAGGCAGCGTCCCGAATCACCGCCGTCTCCATCCTTAAACCGGAGCCGAACTCCTCGAGATCCTTGCGGTAGGTCTGGATAACCGACTCGGATTTCGTCACCAAGGTCTTGATCAGACCGCCGAAGCTCCAAGCTGTACTGGAATTCGAACACGGCGGCGACTCGGGAGCGGAAGCGTCGTCGTTTTCGGGCTGCCGTTGGGGCTCGTCGGAATCGGAGGACTCCGTGGGTTCGTCAGCGAGGACGGACTTGAAGAAATCCATTGAAGGAGAAGAGAGAAAAGCTTTCCAGGGACTTTCCGGTGGGAAGGACGTTTTGTGGAGAGAAGGAAAGGAGTGGAAATTAGGAATACATCACAAGAAGAATCTCAAGGAGAAGAAAGAATCATTTATAGGATTTAAATAAAAAAAATCTCAAAATAAATAAAACTAAATTTTATGGTTAAATCGGTTAGAAAAACCCTAATAAATAAAGGTTTAAACGGTTAAATATTGTCAAAATTATTTTTTTTATAAATCTAATAATTAAAAGGTAAATACTTAACAAAAAGTTGAAAATTGTTTTCCTTCGTAGTTCATATATGTAATTTGAATTATTTATTCCAATTTAGTAAGCTTTTTGAATTTTAAAAATGATTTATTTCACTCTAAGCTGTACAAAAAATGGCTCAAAAACACTCCCTGCATATGTGATATTAACATGAAATTACCATAGGTTCATAAATACCTTTCAAACTATTGATTTTATATAACATGCCTCTTGAACTATTAATTTTGTGCACATTAGTCTTTTTTTTTTAAATAAAAGATAACTCGATACAAAATCAATGATTCATTGGGCATTTATGAAACTACATAGAGAAGGATTGAACCATTTTATATAATTCATGAGGTGAAATAATGTTTTTTAAAAAGAGTTTTTATGATTCTATAACCTATATTTTGAGTTTATAAAAAAAATAGCCTACTATTTTAGATGTTCTCGAAACCTTTAAATTTCAAATGCATTCAAATTTGCATCTTTTCCAAATTAATAGTTGCTTTTGACCTTCAAATTGAAGAAATTACTTCTATCTTATAAATTAACTTTGCAACGAAACCCTGATTCACAAATTACCCTTTGCAACTTGGCTTGAAAATACAACTAGTTTGAAACATTATGTATGATTCATTTGTTTTTTATATATATAAAATCATCTATAAAGCTACAAAAGTTAAATTTGCAAAAATTAAAGGTAAAAATCCTCGGGCTTGAAATTTAATAGCAGAATCTTGAGAAAGTTTAAAATGTAGAGTGACTTTTTTTTATAAACTCAAAATACAAGACGTGAAATTAAAAATAACCTCTTTTTTTTTTTAATTTGAGTAGCATGTTAAACTATGATATATAATTCAATCTTTAAAAAAACTCGGGATGTTCAACAAAGAACCCAAAAAGAAAGAGCAAAACGTTTTGCTGCTCTTGTGCTACGGATGTTAAAATACGCGGGATTATATTGTGCTACGTGGTGTTCTATGTCTAAACATATAAAGGAAATTTATATATATCAATTTGTTTCATTAATCTCAATCATAATCATAATCTTAAGTATCTGAAAGGGAATTTGAAATTCCTAAAAAAAAAAGAACAAAGAAGGAAGTATTGAAATATTTACACACACATATTTACATATATATATATATATATATATATATATATATATATGAGAATTAATTTTGAAAATGCCTGTTAGATGGTAAAGTTTCTTTTTCGTTATGTGAATGGACCAGTTTTCTCAGCAAAAACGGAAAGAACAATAACCAATTTAATCATTTAATGGGTTTTCTTGATTTGCTCATAATGAGCAAATTATATCCGGTGTTATTTCTATTTTTCCAGTCACTTTAAATATAATTTTTAAATATTGGATTTTTTGTTATTTAAATCGTGTAATCTTGTTATTTGTAGTGACTTATCATTCAATGAATGATTGAAAAATGACAAAATAAATGTTGCCAACCATTTTCCGTTATGTAAATTAAAAAAACCATAAAACTAGAGAATGTTTGGCAACTCTGTTTTTTTGTTATAAATAATGTAAAACTCTTATATGCTACAATAACAATAAAAAAATCGCTATAGTATAAAGCTCTCACATGCTACAGTAAAAACAATTCGAACCAACGGTTCTGACCACTCTATCAAACACCGATAGTGTAGCACAATACGACTGTTTTTGAATTTTATTTTGTTATTTTTATGTTGCATTTTTTTAGGGGTTTTATTATGCATTTTTCAAAAGAGATGATGAAATCTTATTTATTTATTTTTTTTAAGGGAGAGAGGACGAAATGGTTTACTATTTCATCAGTCAGAGTAGTCAAAAATCCCATAAAACTAAATTGGAACACACCAAAATTAAATCATACAGGGGTTAGTTAACATATGATTATGTTCTCTGGCAACAAATAACAATACAAGACTTACATTTTTTGGAACGTTGATGATTCCCAGCAAAATAAATGAATCAACTGTTCGGCGCAAACTTTCTTAAAAATAAATCAAAACAAGGATCAAAAAGATATATTAAGACACAATTGTTTCGTACATTAAGCCAACTCTTCAAACTCTTAGTTTAAATAATTGGATAGATATTTGTTTTTTTTAATTCAAATCAAATAAATATTTTAAATCCAAGATATTAAAGTTTTACTCTCCTCAAATTTTTTGAACTTAGATAAATTTGCTACATCAAAATCTCATATTTACTCTCCTATATTTATAGAAAAAAAAATCATAATTTCTTTATTTCATATTCGATTTAGACAATTCTTCTTTTATTGCATTTCTAATGAAGAGAGTAATAAATCAAAATCTATATTGCATATTTTTTAATATCATAAACATTAAGATTTTGGTAATAAATCAAAATTTTTTCCACTATCTAGTTAAATACAAATTTTAATTTTACTCCCTACTTAGATGAACATTTTAAATACACATTCACACGTCAACTCTAATAGCAATTCAAATTACATAATTCAACTCATACAACTCAAACCAAAATAATCCAAATCAACACAATTCGAATCCATTGAACAAACGAACCTAGTATCTACTAATAGAATATGCAGGAGTTTGATAAGAATATAGCTCAGCGTTTCTTTACAAATTTTAATTCACACGGGCGACGTCATAGACCAACATACTCCATGTTCATCACCATTTTGGGAATGCTACAATCTGAATTCACAAGTGTTTTTTGTGATTACTAAAACTCCAAACTTGACAATCCCAAAACTCACAAGTCACAACAATATGTGCCTAATAAAACTTTTGATTGCATCGAAATACACTTGTATCTTAAAAAAAATAATCACCTACTAGTAAAATGAAACTCCTGCAGTGCAAACATTTCTTTTTCTTTTTCCTTTTTTTTTTTTTTTTTTTTTTACTCTCTTTCTTTTCCGTCTCGGCAAATAGGATTTGTGTTGAAGATCATAGGAGCGAGTGAAAATGCAACGTCTTAGAGAAATGACCTATCATCCGAGATTAGTGATGCCGGCTACTCTTTCAATTTCCTTCATGATAAGCTCTTTTTCCTCCTCAAATTGCTCATCTTCAGCGCCTGCAAAGAGAAAGAGAGTTAACGGGACAGAAAACACGTTTGTTTTGTGCGGTGCCGTGGAACGCAATCAGGATAGAAGATTAGAAGCTCTGAGTCTGATCATTAACCTCTGCCAGCAGAAAGATTTTCAAGCAATTGAAGCAATTTTTCATGGTTTTTCGCCAGAATAACCTTGATTTCTCGCGGCTTGTTAGGGTTAGCAACAAAAACCTGCAAGTATTTGCATAGTGGAGAATTAAAGAGGTAAAAATAAACATACAAGGATGAAGAATATATATTTACAAAAAATGACTTCCAATACTTTTCTAACTGCACCACAAGGGTAATCACAATTTACAGTTCTCAAAAACAATATTCAATAGTAGATTTCTTTAAGGTTCAAACTTTGGTTGAAGAATCCGATGTAATTTATGCAAAAACAATTTATCTGGAACAATTTCAGACACGTGGAATAAACAAGTCAAGACTTTAAAAACACTAATCATTGACTCGGGCTACACTGAAAGTTCAAACGATGGTATCCACTGCATACCCTGAACAAGTCCCTGTCTTAACGACTGTAAAGTACAGAAACAAACAAAAAACACAGAAAAAGGCGGTGAAACAAAACACAGAAAATCAATAACCTTGAATATGTGGAAAGCCGAGATTTGGATGTTTTTGCTTGAATCCTGCCCATTAAAGAAAAATCGACAGTGAAGATAACGGTTAAAGCAAAAATGCATAATTGTAGCAAATTTCTTATACAGAAATGAAACGAGAGAATCGAGTATCAGATGGGCTGCATACAAGTTAATCAAAAATTATAATAAATGCTTGAAATTGAACAGAAAAGGTGGTCATCATGAAGTTATAATTCACAAATTCAGACAAAAAGCTAAGGAGCTCAATGGGATATAGTGTAGTATGTTTCACAGCCATGAAAGAAAACTGTATTTCCAGTATTGCCAAAGAAGGAAAAAGAATTTTTTTTTTTTTTTTTTTTTGTTTTCTGTTTGTTGGGGGCGGGGTGGGGCCTATGAGACAAAAAATCTCAATATGCAAACGATACATTACTTTATTCCGAGTCATTCTACAAATCCAGAGTCTCATGCCAGTTTAGTGTGAAACAAAAAGTTAAAGCATGGAAAAACATCCACTATGTAAGCTTCCAGTAAAACGCGGTTTCAAAAGGCCAAAATAGCTGACAAGAATTTCAGGGAACACTCCAAGCTAGGAAGAATACAAGAGAGGATAAAAATTCTCACACATTTTTTAAGTGATGAAAATTCCATTTATTCACATTTTAAAAAACCAAAAACTTAAGAATCACCAAATAATAGAGAACAACAAATAAAAAACTTATTACCTTAAGCAGTGTCATCATGACTTTCAAGTACCGGACTTCTAAAATGTAGCGCTTCATTATGTGGGAATTTGGAGTTTCCAAAAGGAATTCCGAGAGAAGCTAGACTCAATCAATAATAAATCTATTCTTAACATATTTTGTAGATGAAAAGAGCAGCAAACAGAAAAGACAAATGGAAAATTTATTACAACTAACCTTCAATGATTGCCTTCTTGTCACATAATTAGAAGATGTCAAGAGTTTTTCATATAGATCGAAGAACTGGAAAAAATTGTTGTTACACAAGTGACAAGCTGAAACATAAAATGGTCGAATATACAAAGTAACTATGAAGAAAGCTAGTCTTCACTGCCTGCATGATACAGGCATATAAAATCAATGATGAATAGACTTGATTTTGTCTCCAGGAATTTACACTTAAATTGTCCTTCAAGAAGCTTTTTCGCCAAGACAATCTCCTAGGTTTAAAATATTGGATCAACATAAGAAATAAAAAGTTCTAAAGCAAATTGCAAATGCAAAATTTAACCAGAAAAAATAAAATAAAAATAAGGAGCAAGCATACTTCATCATAATGCGCAGTCAAATATTCTGAGACAAGATTTCCATGTTTAGTAAGCAAATCCTGTCAAAAATTAATTCAAAGTAAAAAGAAGACGTAAACAATGTTAGTGTTTAAAGATTCAAAGGTAAATGATTGATGAAACACAAAACTAAAGAAAGGAATAATGTGACCTTAAAGGTGGAAAATGCATCAGAAGCCACATCAAAGTTAGGCAACTCCACAAACTTATAGAACAACTCAAAGCTTGCAGATTCCAATATGTATCTGAAAAATCACTATAAAAATCAAATGAGTGAATAAATGAAAATTTTCTTGCCAAATATGCTTAGCTGGGAAAAAACAATTTTTTATTTGGCTAATGAAAACATAGTTAGAGTTGAATTTTCTATCAGATTGCTTCTACTTCTGCAACTGTATAAAGTCATCAATCATAAAAGAGTAATAAAAAAGCTTCCAAGACAAAATGATACCAACGTTACCAAGATCATTAAAATCCCAGGAAGTGGCAATTAGAAAGAAAAGAGGACAAAAAGTTTGATTGTCTTACTTTGCAAGTGTTGGAAACTTAATGCATTCCCTCAACATGTTTCCACAGTTCAAGGCAATTTCCTTGTTATCATAGCTGCTTGAAAAAGGGATGACAGTAAGTCTTCCCTATTGAATTTAAATAAAAAATCATATCCACTAATGATAGGAGGCATATTCAGATTATTCCATACTGCTAGATCACAATGATTTGAAACTCATTACATAGAAATAACAAGCTTAAACTTTGTCCAATCATTGAGGTCATTTTCATAACGCCACATAATTTGGCAATAAAAAACCACAGAGGACAAGACAAACAAACAAAATATATTATGCATAATTCACCAAACATTCATAAAATATAATAGTTAAGAAAAGGGATACCCAAGAAGTACAAAAATATCGTACCACACGACAAGAAAATCTAGTAACTCGACATGCTCCTCAATATACCGCACACAGCAATATGTGGAGCCAACCTTTTGCTTCAACAGTATCGACCAACAATGGACAAGATCCTTTCTTGCCTAAATCAAAGACACTACAACATCATTCTCTTCGAATTCGAATAACAGGATCTTAAAAATAATTAAAAAAAAAAAAACAGAAACAAACGTATCATTACTTACTTCCCATCCAAGTATTGAGAGCTTGTGAATTATCAGAGAAATAATGTCCTCTTTACAAATTTCCTCCGCGAGCTGCGAAACCTGCTCGGCATTTGGCTCAACCTCCCCGTCTCCCGAAAGCATACATCTCATTGTTGAAAAATTCTTCTCAACTTCCTCTAAAGCCTGAAACATTCACGGGAATTATGCGATCAAAAACCTAATCTTTACACTAACAAACTGCGGAATGCAACATCAACGGACCACAGAAACATCTCGAATTCACTCAATTGCTGATTTCAACGTGAAATTGAACAAGGAAAATCAGTGATCGGAGAATTGATGTCAAAGATACAAACTTGGAGAGCGAAAACTGAAAATTCATGGAATTACCTTCTCAAGCGATTTGACTTCGACGACGGTCTTGGTATCGAGAGCGAGGAGGCTGTCCCTGATGGCCTTGGCCACGTCCTGCGGGGTTTTAGGCCTCGACGGCTTGAAAAACGAGAAGGACATATTGGAGAAACCGCCGCCGCCGTTGAGAAGCCGGTGGAAATTGGAGCGAGAGCGTGCGGCTTTCTTTGTGTGGTCTGCGGAATCGCCGGCGTTCACCGTTCGCTTCTAGAAGCTTCTTCTTCTTTTTTCTCTCAGTGTGGATCCACGATTGTCTTCCTTCTCACTTTTCCAATTTCCACCATTCCTATGATGTTTGGCAGTGATGGGTACCTTAGCGTGAAGTGTTTTTATTCTAATATATAAAAGTTTTATATTTTAATGTTTTTTTATTATAATAGGTAAAAATTTTATATTATTTATAGCTAAATTTATGATTATGAATCATCTTTAACCAATTACCATCTTCAAGTTTTTAACCTGGCATTTGAAATTGTTGTCCCTTTTTATTTTTCTTAAAAAAAAAAAGAAAGAAAAGAAAAAGAAAATGACAAAGTTTCAATTCTAGACTTCTACTTAGCCGTGACGGTGTCGTTTAAAGATGAATGCTGAGCTTATAAACGACATGTCGTACCTACTTTGTACAAACCAAAGACAAGTTTTACCAGCGAACGACATTTGGACTCAACATTCTCTCCTGAGGTTTTTCTTTTTTTTTTATTATCATTTTTATTACTTTAAGGTTAATTTTACTTTGACTCACAAATTTTGCAGCACTGAACTTTAAAATGTGATAAATCACACTCTTAAACTAGACAACTTATTTTATTGTAGCCTTTAAACTTTAAAAGATGACATATAACATTATTGAGTTATTCAACTTGTCTCATTTTGACTCTAAATTTTAAAACGTGACAAATTACATTTTTAAAATATGCAACTTCTTCTATTTTAAAGGTATATAAAAATAATGGAACGAAACCACTCGAATGAAACAGGTTGGAGAAAAAACAGAGGCATTCGAGGCTTGTTTATATGTTAATTATATACCCGCAAGCTAATCATAAGTGAAAACATTATTCTTTTTAATTATTCAATTTTAGTACATTAATAGAAAGTGTAACCCAAAATCTGATTTTGGAGGATGGTAAGAGCCAATAAAATTTCAATTTTAAAGTATTACGGACTACTTATAATTGTTGCTAAACTTTGAATAAACGATGAGACTTTATAAAAAAATTTAATACTTTAGGCGATAAATTCAAAAATATCGTCGCTATAACTTTTGTTGACATCATATTGTATTTATTTATTGCCTCAAGAAATAGCAATAATACAACTACGATTTATTAGCGACTATAATTTAACGACGGCATGCATTTTAACAACCACAAGCCATGTTTTAGTCCCGACTTGGGCTATTTCTTGTAGCGAGTAATGAGAGGAAGTTACCAGACATTTTGGCTCCAAATGTTGTAAGACGATATTTCGTTGCCTTCACCCTTTATAGGAAGGTCCTCATGCTTCCAAAATGTCAATGGAAGTAGGGGTTTCGCCAAAAGCATACTACTCAGAGATCTTCTCCAATAAAAATTGTTGTTGTCATTAACATCTAATTTCCACATGTCAATGGAATATTCAACTGCGTTAGGTTGAGATTGCCAATACAAACAGATGGAGTCACACGTTAAGTAAGCCCAGCACAATCTTCTTCATACGAGGGAATTCCTCTGGCAACGATATAGTGGAAAATACCTTAGTGGACACATTGAAACAAACAACCGTGTCCAGTTTCCCCAACATGTACCAAAAGCATTTCCTTTGAAGTATACTTGAGTCCTCAATCTCCCACATTCCTGAAAGTCCACATGAGTTTTGACAAATTCTCCAATCAATACTCGTTTGTGGGGTGAATATCTCCGCAACCCATTTTTCTATGGGGCCCACTCCTGTGAGAGGCCAAGGCTGTAGCCTGTTTGGGCCAAAAAAGGTTTTTCATTAAGAAAATTAATAACTTTCAGGTTGTCGCCATTCAAGCTAGTGCCAAATCCCATTCCTAAATTTTTTTTGGTACACTTTTTTTGGACAAAAAGCATTATGCTTGCACAGTATCAAATTACATAGCGCCAACTTCTTGCCTTCTTCGATGAGGCAAAGGACCCCGTTGTAATGAAATACACCTGAAAGGTCAGGCAGGTGGGAAGTTGAGGTTTATGTTGACCCAATGAACATCTTGCTTTTCAAGCGATGATGTCATTATTATCACACTGATGGGAACCTGTTGTGGCTGTTAGGGCAAGCAGATATACACCAGTAAAATTGTAGGCCTTGCTTTGGCATGATTAAAGTGCATGGCCAAAAATTCAGGATTCCTGATGAGTCATTTGATGTAAACGTTTCACTTCTTGTTCAATGGCTTGAACTCCATCAATGACTCTACCATACAAAGCCAAGTAACTCTAGAAATCCATACTCATATCGTTGTCTAAACAGAATTTTACGACCACCAGTAGGAACTTGGAAACAAATTAGGCGAAAACAACAATTGCTATAACGCAAGAATTTACGTAATTTAAAGGCTATTCATGTTAATAACATATTCACTGTTTTTTTTGGGTTTAGGATGCATGTGCAAAACATGTTATAAATTAATGATAAAATGAAACAAAAATTGAAATACTGATCTAAAATCTAATGCAACACGAGTAGAGAGAAACAATCAAAATGTTTTGATGTACAAATTAAGCGACATGAGAAGCAAACAACATGTTATATTTATCCTCGAGCCGACAACTTGCGCCTCTATTGGATGAATGCACTTTTCAGGAAAAAATGTCAGATTTTAACGCAAATCATAGCGTTTGTTTTGTTCTTTTTTTTTAATTATTATTCAATTTATTGCCCTGGAAATCAGTAACGAGGGAAGTAAATTATGCGAGAGATAAATGTTTGTAGTGTTTTAAGTCATATCAATAGTCGTATTGAACATGAAGATATGATTTGTAATTTTTGACATAGCTATGGCAAACTTCTCCAAGTTGAGGAATCTGCCGAGAGAGGTTATGGTCGAAATCCTGTCGCGCCTACCGGTGGAGTCGTTGATGGTCGAATTCCTCACCCGCAACTTTAGTTGTCTGCTGTCGCATCCACGAGTAGAGGATGTTTTCAGAGTGCATAATGACTTCATTGCCTGCTGCACCGTCCTGTGAAAATGGTGACAAAAATGATGTTCCTTTAGTCACCAAGGATCTCAGGGGCCTTGTATAATTCCACGTATGGGCTGCAAGTGGATGTTCAACATTGTGACGGGCTCATTTGCCTTGTTAAAGGTGCCGAAAGGGTAGCTCTATGCAATTTATCAGCCAAGAAGGTCGTTGTTTTTTGTGCTTATTCGGAGCGACTAGTCGATGAGTCTATCGTTTTGGGAACAGGATTCCGCTATGATTCAAGAGCTAACAACTACGACATTGTAAGGATTCTGAAGACTGTGAAAGCCGAGGTATTCTCTCCAGGTACTACTGATAATTACTGGAGAGAAATCGACATTTTTATGGATGTTGAGCAATATGGGAATTTGGAAAGTCGTATATGTTACAAGGGAAATTGTTTTTGGTTGGCGTCAGGGGTTCTGAAGACGGTCCTTTGTTTTAATCTGCGTGGTGAGGCGTTTTACACCTCACCTTTGCCAAGTGAACTCAACATGTTTGACAAATCGCACGGTATAGACTTACAGTGTTTTGCAAAGCCCCAACTTCTTAATTTAAAATACCATAGCATGTGAAAACTTTATACTAGCAACTTTTTATTTTTAACTGTAGCATATGAGAGCTTTATACTATTTCTTAACTAAAAAGTTAATTCTAACCAACTTTATCAAACACTTGTTAATGTTTGTGATGACCCTCTTCGTTTGTTTTGGTATCCCAACCTGTGAATTCTATTCACATGTGGGAAATGGATGTAAAAAATTATGGTGGTTTGCTAAGTTGCCATAATTCACATGTGCGTCCCATATTCTAGTCTGATCCTTACATAAAGAGTTTTGTTTATGTCGCGAAGAAAAAGGGCTGATAAATATAAATTGAGAGGGAAAATGCACTTTGACTTGATGTTTTTTGTGTCCTTTTGAGTTATTTATAGTTTCCATTCTCTGCTTTTATCTCCATGAAATTGTTATCTCAAACCGAAAGAGCTTAATATCATTATTTTTTCCCTCTTTTCGGTCGATATTTAGTTGTATAAATTTTTTATAGTGATTATGTTACTTCTGTGATGCTATAGTCTCAACTCAATGAGATAAATTTAGGATGTTTGAGGAGTGGTTTGATTTAAAGTTTTAATCGCAAATAATACGAAGCTCTCGTATGTTATAATATAAGGACAAAATATATTACAGTGTAAAGCTTTTATATATTAAAATACATGCGGTTCAAACAATTGTGGTTTAAATTTTTCTTTCAAACACCCTAAATGCTGCTTGGATCGTAGATTGACCTATGCAGAAAATGTAGTATTTTTTGGTTGTAGTAGCTCAAATGGTTCATAGGGTGTGCTTGATGTTAAAATAAGTTTGTACTTGCAGTCCTTTTTTTTTTTTTTTTTTGCTTTTTGTTTTTATTATGCAAATTCTATACACCTGTTAACCACACTTTTTTAAACTTTTTTTTTTATGTGATACGAAGATGATAAAAATTATTGATAATGGTGAAGATATCATAAAATATTATGTATATTTTTTTGGTATTTAATGATATTGCTTTACATTGGAAAAAAATATTAGTCAACAAGATGATAAATGTAAAACTCAACATACCCAAAACAAAAAAAAAAAAAAAAGAAAGAAAGCTTGTCATGTAAGGCTCAAACTTCGGTAACATGACATGCTAATTTATAAATATTGGACGATAAAAAAAATATTATTTAACTAACAAAATATTAATAAAATACAAAATACATTGACGGTTAAGTTTTGACAATTTTTTAAAAGTGCCTCTTATTCCTTTATATTTACTTAAATTCTTAAAAAAGCCGGTTATTCTAATGGCATGGCAAGCAGAGAGTCAGTAAAGGCCAGGGGAGCTACCGGTTCCCTTGGCCCGACAACAATTTTTATAGCCGCCATTGTTTATTATTTTGTCTCCCTGGAATTTTCTAATCCAAATGTTGCATCGGATGTCTTACAATATTTTATTTATATCCTTAAATTGATCTATAACAGTCCATATATCATTTTTCAAAAAAATATTATTTTTATTTTCTTATCCAAAATCAAAATTATTTTAAAACCACTGCAGACAACCCTACCTTTTTAAGCTAAAACAAATGCATGATGAAAGCGAGATCTTTTTTATTCCTTAAAAAAGGAAATCACTTTGCGACTTTAGTGACAACTCTTGACATGAGAAATTATTAAAGTGTTTAGAAACATAATTAAAACTATAAGATGAAACTAAAACGCTGTAAAATGTGAAAATTTTACACTGTAACATATGAAAAATTTACACTATAGCAATTGAAATTTATTACTTTCAACTAGATTGCCGAACAAAACCGATGGTGGTAGAACAATGGTCCCGTACATTAAAATGTCAAACAAAAATTAGCTATAATAAACTCTATACTCCAACTCTTCTCCCAAACGCCCCCCTAACATGTAGCTCACCGCATGAAACGACAATATGTGACATATACCGTATAACAGATGAGATGCTTTGGAAAACAACGGAAATCTAAAACACGAAAGACATCTCAAGAAAACATGCTTCAAAAATAAATTCCAACACATTTTAAACCCATAAATGACTAGTCGTTTCTTGTCCAAAGGTTTTTCCCGTTTTCCCCCTTTAACAACGGTGAACAAAACAACAACATCCACTTCTTGTGAAGAGACAAAACAGGCCTTAAAAATCAAAATGTTGATGAGAGAAGCATACAAATAAATAAAAGGAATCAACACATGTACAAAAGAGCTAATTTTTGTTTTACTTGACAAATCAGTGGCTGCAATTCGCAATCCAAGCATGCTTATCTGAATAGTGGTTGTTGCTACTTAACAATATAACGTTCCTCCTCAGTCCTCACCTATCCTAGATTCACAAAAATTCCTTTACAAGAACCTTATTATGCAAAGCAAATCCATAAAGCTGAAACGCAAACAGCAATCAAGTTTCACTTCCCGACTCGACACGACTTCCATACATGAATGAGCCTCTTTTTTAGGCGGTCAAACAATAATATCCCCTTCCTCAAGCAAACGCTTGTCTACAAGAGCTTCATAAGAAGCATTAAGGAAGCGAGGAACTTGATGAGCATCATATCATCAATATAAAGGCCTGGGAATAGGAGAAAGCAAAATCAAAGTCATGATTCAAAATGGAAAGGAAAAGGAATCACAAATAAGCACCATTCTTGGTTAACTTATGTGCTTACCACTTTGAGCAGCTGCGGCTGCAGGAAGTGGAATCAAGCTAAGTTGTTACCAAAGAGAAGATCCATGTGCTTTCGGTCAGTTAAAACTACAAATTCCAGTGATAGATGCAGCATGCTGAAATAAATGAGCTCAAGAAAGCGGGCACTTGAGATGTTTTGGTCAGCCAGGGCGCTGGAATATTGTCATTAAGATCACAAAGGAAGCCGATACAGGAAGATGCGTCAGATTTAGCATCGGGCAACATACTCACAAAGTTATCCTACCCCTGTAACAGAAAATGGAGGAAATATTAGCAGTGACGATTGAAGAGAACAGTATCACTTGCAGACACCAACCTAGAATATACAAACTCAATAATTTATATCACATTCCATTCATTTCCAACACCTGACAAGGAAACAAAGAATGAAAGAAATGGAAAAAAGAAATTAAATAAGTTAACAAGTGCTAAGAGAAAATCTTCAGCAGTAACCCCAACTTTTTTTGTTTTCCTAAATTTGATACTACTTTTTAAAGAAGTTTACCTGTCAAACTTAGCCTCCTATTTCTATTACTCCAGCAACAAACCCTTAGGGACGGCACAATTATATACATAAATACATACTTGCATACATGTTGGAAACTTACGCAACCATGTGATCCAGGCAATAACATGAGACACAAAACAAGTTCTCAAGACAAAAGCTAAAGGGCTAAAGTAAATTACCATCAAACCAGTTTTTATTTGAACATAGCGAAACAATGCATGTTATGGATTACCTTTTCCAGACTGATGGTACATCAATTGTTGATTGCTAGATCATTTTAAAATATCAAAATGACAAAAAGAACACTTATTAGGACCAGAATTTAATTAGTGTGATTATGAATGGGAAAATGGAATTTAAAGCCAACGCAAACCTTGCAAGTTAGCGATGAAGCTCGGCCTTTGCAAGTGGGACACACAGCTTTCCATGGAAGTACAGGCAGTCAGGTTACTTGTCTCATTCCCGCAATCTTTTGTGATGTCTCTTGTCAGGGAAAACCAAGGGACAAAATGAAGCTGTCACATGATAAATACCTCTATAAAAAACATAGACGAATACAAATGATACCAACTTCAGGAGACAGGGTAAAATCCAAGCCAACAAATGATAATAATAGTAAAGAATGTGTCTTGTTGTTCACAAAGCTCACCTTTGTTAGCATTGCAATTTAATAGCCCCCTGAGAACTTCCTTGGCATAAGTAGGAGCAAGTTTACTTGCCAGCGCAGAGCATGATTCTTGTACAATCACTGCTGAGAGCCAACCGTGAATAAAAGATCAGGAGCTTTCTACAAAATTTATGGAGCAGCTTCTAATATGGCACTCTGTAAATTGTAATCAAGATATTCTTTCGTGGGGTCATTTTTCTCACAAGCACCAAGCAATTTGGCAGCATCCGTAGAACTCTCAAATTTATCAACATGTTTCACTGGCAGGATGCTTCAGTGAGATATTTGTTCGTCGAACATATCAGCTTCGGAGTGTCAATTGCACCTTCATCAACTAAAATATGCTCGATAACCAATGTTTGGCAGCAGTTTCATTCAAAGTGGAAGAATTGCTACTCGATTGACCAAGGAGAATATCAACAGTGTCCAGTTCCAACTGTGGGCAACAAATCACATTAGCCAGCAATGATGCAAACACAGACCAGCAATCTATCGATGCTGTAGTAAGCCCTCAGAAGCCCTAAAGTTCAACACACACGTTCCTGCACAAGGAGTGAGAGAAGCATTGAGAAATAGACTGAAAACTCTAATACTGGAACAAACAATACAGCAAGCAACCAACACATTGAAACGGGAAAGATCAATTACATAGGAAAGAGGATGAGGAATCCCCCAAATTAAAAGAGGAAAGCAAAACATAAAACAAGTAGAAAGAAAAATAAAGACAACTATCAAAAATTATTCCCCTCCAACATCCTTCGAGTTCAACACAAAAAATTAAAAAGAAAATCTTTGAACCTATTGTCTGTCTAAGCCCACTACTCTTTTACACTTCCTCAACAACATTATCCAAAGCTTATGAATTTATCCATGTAAAGTGAATAGTTAATAGACAACGTGGTCTTAAAAGTTGGGTGCCATCAGAAGCAGTTTCAGCCTTAATGCATCTAACAGAAGTTACTAAAACAAAACTGTAGTTACCTGACAACAATAAACTCTCTGTAACATAATTATCCAAAAGAAGGCAATTTATGAACGGTTCAACAAACAGAACTTGCAGATCATTACAAAATAGCCAAAAAGCAATTAAAGCAATTATTCAATGTGGAAAGAGTTGAAAAAATTACTTACAAAGGCAATAAAGAACTAGTTAGTATAGGCGGAGCAGAAACTAAGAAATTTTATCTTCACCAGAGTTTTGTACATCCAATTCCATGTTCAAACTAAAAACATTTCTGCGTACACGTTTCCTGAGTTTCCTCAATATGGGAATCCGAAGAGAAGCCAAGCTGAATTGTTGTTTTCCGTCGAGTTTGTCTCTGTTCCATAACTCCATCCATGCTTAGGTTCTTCTTCTTACAAGATCTGCTTGGACGAGAAGTAGCCAAACTTTTGGTAGCAGGGCTTTCCCTGGTTGCAGTATCTTCATGCTCAATTACGGTTGGGCGTGCAGGATAATGGTGGGCACCTGATGAATCTAAACTTAACCATGAAGAATTACTAGCATCATCCTTCCCTTGACTCATCAAACCTAACTCTAAGGAAGGAATGTTCTTTCCCAGAACCATAACATTATCTTGAGAATCAATTTTGGTTTTTGATTCACTGGTTTTGTCATGAAAATCTGCTGTGTTAAGCTTTCCCATGGCAAGACTAGGCCTTTCCTGTTAACGAGAAGTAAGGAAATAGTATATCAAAAAAGATGTATCAAGGCTTACATCGGTCTAAATTGGTGTATTTTTTGTAGAATTAACAACAGTAGGATCCAGTAAGCTTATTTGTAGCTAGGATGAATTATTTCCCTAGAATTTAGAATACAATAATTTTCCTAAATAGACGATAGCCTTTTCTGCCTAAATCAAAATGAGTTTTTATTATTAAAGAAAATCCCAACAGGAAAGACAGAGAGTGGCAGAAGAAAAAAAAAGAAAAAAAAAGGGCAGGAAGATCATAGTCACCTCAATCTGCATCTCACTTAATTGTTCACAGCCCGATAACTCATCTCCTTCAGAATCGGTCATCTCCTCACACTCAAACTCGACACTTTCTTCATTTTCTTCCTCAGAGTCACTCAACTCTTCCTGTTCCATCACAATCTCAGGGTGAGATTGGTCACCCATATCATCCACATGTCTATCAATGTCATCACCTGGTAAAACCAAAGAGTGGCCACCTGAAACAGGCCTGCTAATAGTGGAGGGAGACCTTTCATTATGCTGATAAAGTACACAGTTGCTACTTTGAGTTTTTGTTGTAAATCCAGAATCTGGTCCGTTTGTTGCTTCATCTCTACCCCAAGAGCTCTCCTTTCTAGATGCAGAACTTATGTGGATCTCCAAGTCAAGCTCATTGGCTTTCTCGACAAGTTTTTCTGTTGCATGTGAATCAGCGTTCACCAATGCCTCAGCTTGAACATCACTGGAGTCACCATGTACATAATCAGTTCTTTGCAGAAAAGGATGGAAGTCAATGCCACATGATAAAGAGGTCGAATCCTTCAACTGCAATGACTTAGTAAAAGAACCAACAAGATTTTCTTGGTTAGGATTATGTAAAAGACTTAGATGTAGCTGTGGCTGATTCACAGAAAAGAAACTGAAAGAACCGGAATTACTAGTCCCACAGTTCAATGGGAAATAAGGTAGACGTCCATCTTCAGGTGCCTGGAATAATAAAGGATGCATCTGAAGATCAGAATCCATACTTCTGTCATCCTCTGCGCGTTTATCCTTAATAATTCTGGATCCTTCTGCATGTAAGCTTGTTGGACAATCATTCCGGGAATTACTTTTATTCTTTTTAGATTTTGTGACGTGAGTGATCCCCAACCTGCCAGCATGAGGCACATCACCCATAACACCTCCAGCAGCAGATACTGGTGTAGATACACCACGCACAGAGACAACACGAACAGATGGTGGAAGATTGACAGGGGGCAAGTCTGGTGCCAATCTGACCAAGTGCATACCATTAGATTTACGAGCTCTGTACGGCCGAAAATATAATTGGGATTTCAATGTACTTCGCATTGGATTAGGAACTGAACTGTTTGGTTCAAAAGTATTCGCTCCACAATGTCTAACACCAGCAAAATGAAATGAAGGATGCTGGTACTTTGACGTAGATTGAAGATGTTGCATGTGGATGGGTTGAGGAGCTTTCCCATTACCATGATTATGAAGTTGTTCCTGCAATAGCACTCCACTGTGAGGATTTCTTGCAATATTAGAGTGGGAGTGTCCACTGGGGTCACTTGGTCTCCAATCTGCCAAAAAGGCCTCATGAACGTAAGCTTTGCCTGAATTATCAACGCAACTGTCTGCATCGTTATTTTCTCCACCTAAATTTTCAACCTGAGAGTCCTGCAATCAAATGCTTAACCTTAAGTACAATCATTATCTGTGAAAAGAACCTTCAATCACCATGAACCAACACGAGCTAAATTAGAAGGCTTATAAGAAAAGTCCAGGCTTGAGCCAAATTCAGGCAGCAAAAAGAAGTTAACTACAAAGAATATTGAGTGCTCAATTACTCAGAAACGAAGGCTAGGCCAATGTCGTTTATCGTGAGCTGGTCACATAATCATCTATTAAAACGAAAAAAGTGTCCCTTTCCCCCTTTTTGGGATAGTCGATATAGAGAAAGGTAGCATGAAAAGTTTTAGAAGACAGACCGCGTTATTTTGCCAACTTGCCATAGCTGCAGATTTGCACTTCCTTCTATTTTGTTCATATAATCGGCGCTTCTCCTTTTTTTCTCCTTCAACCTTATATGACTTCTGAGTTCCGAGAGCAATGCGCCATTGACGAGGCAGTAAGGATGGATCTCTGTGTGGGACAGTGAATTGCCATACAGACATCCAGTCATATTTGTAAACCTTAAGCCCCTGAACGATTTGGGTACTGTAAGAAATCATACAGCTATAAACTTAAAGAATTGTATGTACGTACAATGTGTGATAGAGACAAATTTGTATGCACCAATGACGGATATCAAGAAGTTATGTTAAACAAGATTACCTCCTGAATACGTGTTATCTCTTCCACAGTAAGTGGTGAGGTTTTCATCCTCCTAACTGTCTGCATTAAGAAAAAGGCTTATGTAAACTTGGAAGAGAAAGAAAAAGAGGGAAAAAAGAAATCAGCTACCAATTGACTACTATTCCAATACCTTTATGGGATTTTCTGGTGCCTTGGATGAGCAACGATTTTTCTGTCTGACAAAAATCTGTAACAGAAATAGACCACATCAAATAAAATAGGCCAATGGTTGATAGATGCTATTCGCATGTTCTCTTGTATTATTTAGCAAGAAGTAGAGCCATGAAAAATGCTAGTTTATGTGAACAATAATGGAAAACAATGGTAACTAAAACAAATCACGTACACTTAAATAGTCCAGAAATAACTTTAAGAATTAAAAGGGAAAAAATTATTACCTGATGCTTAGATTTGCAAGGAAGAAATCGTTCTTGAATTGCTTTCCAATCTGTATTATATTCCATCATCCCCAGTGCCAACAATCTGGTTTAATGGAGAAAAGGTGAACCTTCATGAATGGGTCCCGTGAACAATTATATAAGAAGCTACAGATGCACGAGGACAACAAACACCTATATAAGCTAATGTGCAAAACTCTTACATAAAGCAACAAGAAGACTCTCCCTACACATCATACTTATGTTTTGCTCTATCAATCAAAATCGAATAGATTGCATGACCATGAGAATATTGCAAATAAGGCTAGATTCAATGAGGCAACACATAATAAGTAATAATTCACATATATAACAAATTCGATAATGCAAAAAGCGAAATTACTAATGAGATCATATTTCTTGAAAAATCACATATAGATGCAGATATCCACAAAAATAAAATCTCATCTAGCTTTTTTTTTTCCAACAAAAAGAATGAAACTCACTCGTCCTCAGAATCAGTGAAAAGCACCCTCTTTGAGACGGATGGATGGGGTGCTTTATGCGGAAATAATGCTGGGTTCAACAAAGGGAAAAATCTCTTAGATAGCTTTGTAATTTCTTTAGGGACTAAAGCAATTGATTGCTTCTTGGTACTTTCGACTATTGTGGCAGCCAAAGTCTTCTTGCGTGGTTGTTGACTGGGAGAAGTTGATACTTCAGAATGAGGTTGAACTACCGGTGGGAACTCAGGAAGGGGAAATAGAGGTTCTCTCTCAAAACGAGTATCACAACTAGCTTCCACATGACACCGCCGGGTTTCCCGGATAGCTATCAAAGTGATTCCAAACAAACAGAATATCATACAAAGGTTAAAGTTATAAAAGTATGTGTGTAAAACCAAAAGGGAACCCAAAAAATATGAAAAGACACTCAAGAACTTTGCAGCATACCTGTCTCCATATCATCCATAAATTTTCCAACCAAACTAAGAGGAGCTACATCTAGGATGGTCACCAGAGAACCACCCACATAAGGCACCCAAAAGGGGTTCTCCATGTGTGGGAAAGAACCAGCATGAACATTGGAAGCACATTCAGACCTTCCTTTTGAAAGGTCAACGTTTTGAGTGGCTGCCTCGTTATTTGGAGAACATAATTCATCTGTAGCATTTCTAGGAGAAGATTCTAAAGCGCATTGTGTTGGCCAAAATTTAGGGCCATCATTTGACACCGATGAACAAATGTAAGCAGGGCAAAAGCAAGAACTTGGATATGAAGCCGTTCTCCATGCTAGCACTTCATTGCGTTTCTGAAGCATCTCAAGAATCAATTTTTGAACTTGGGATGCAATGTGCTGTTGAGAAGAATCCAGAACACAGAGACAAAATACTTGAATGAGTAGTTGCACGTGCTCATGGATCAAACAATGAAGCTGCCCTATTTGGTGTTGAGTGAATCCATTTATATAACCGTCTTGTAATGTTGTCTGGGGCATCTTCATAATCTGAGTGGACAAAGATGAAATTGGTACATTGGGTAGAACCGGCAGAAGTGGACGTAATGGTCTCTTTGTCTGTGTTGAAGGCTTCTTTTTATTCTGAGAATAGGCCTTTTGGCGCCTATTCTGCCTAGTCTCGGGCCGTCGTCCTCCTTTCTCAAGCTCCCCTTCATTTTTGTCCCCTGTATTTTCATCGTTGTCACTATCAAGTGCCTCTTCAAGTTCTATCTCAAAGTCTGCGTCGTTATCCTCATCATCGTCAGCAATTTCATTTTCCTGAGTCGGATGACCATCCTCGTCCTTACCGTTCAGAACAGCAGCAAGAAACTTTCTGTACTCTTCTTCATCATCCACGTTTTGAAGGTCATCTTCATCATCCGTCTCTTGAAGAAAAGTCTCAAGTTCATCAAGCGTGAAGCTTGCCAACGAATAACGAGCACGGGTACGTGTACATATAGCATCTTCAGTATCTAAACCTATCCCGGGTTTCCACAAAGCAGTCGAATTAACCAACTCCCCTTCCACAACATCATTAAGATTAGTTCCACTGACCAAGTTGCTATCCTTTTCTCCAACAGTTTCACTTCCCGGTTGATGGACCAAGATTGATGTTTTCTTCTTTGGGTTTCTAACATCAACTGTTTCAAGTTCTTTCTCGCATATAGCTTCCAAAGAACTCGAAGATGGCATAACCACTTCCTCCCCAAGCTCCAAATCTCTTTCGCAGTTTTGCCTATCACTAGCATGCTTTGATCCACTAACTCTAACATTGCCACTATTAACAGCATCACCATCCAAACCTTCTACCTCAGAGCTCAAACTTGACGAAGCCTCCGGCGACAGCGTTTCCTTCAAGAAAGGATTGAAATCCACGTCTTCATCCTCCTCCTCATCCTCTTCCTCCTCGGGTTTTGAATTACCTTCATGGCACTCCATGTCTGTTATGGCGGGAACAGCAGTTTGATCGGAAGTACACCCAAGTTTGGCAGATTGGGCATTTGAACATGAGGACATCTTTGAATCGATATTACAAATCGAATTTTTGAAACGATAAAACACGGAAATTGATATCTGAATCACCCCAGAAGCATGAAACACAAAAATTTCGTAAAAACAAGAAAGTATTGAATATGATCGAACAATGTGCATGAACTGATTGATTTTACGGTTCATCAACTTGCAAGATATGAAAAGTGACTAAATTATCAGAAAAAAGAAAAATCCAATTGAATGCCAATAGCAATTATTTCATCAAAATCTCACCTTTGAGGTCCAAACGATGGATGAAACGAGAATTAAAACCTTGAAACGCGCAATTCCGATTCCAATTGAATCGTACTTATTCCCGAATCCAAGACCTAGAACCAAAAAAAAAAAAATTCCCGAATCGTCTTTGGAACAAGTGAATCACAGAATTAAATCCAGTGAATAAAGCAAGTTGGCAAGAAACCCTAAAGTGGAAAGACAATTTTTTGAGGGATTAACGTTTGGAACCTAAGAAAATAAGGCAGAGATAAATTTTTGTAAATGAAATGTTCCTTTTCCAATGTTGTTTTAACTGGTTGATTAATTTTTTAATTGTTTATTAAAAAAAATCAATTGTCTGATGAATGATTAAGCAATTATAAATTAAACTGTCAAAAATTAAAAAAGTCTTTAGAATTTCAATTCCTAACAATTGCAATAAAAAAGTAAAAAAAAAATTATTAAAGTATAAAGCTTTAAAGCTATGGTAAAAAAATAATTAAAATGTAAAATTTTTATAACTTTTAAATTTAAAATAACAGTTACAATTGAAATTGTAAACATAAACCAATTTAACTGCTAAATAACTATTCTTTTAGTAAAATTTTATTTAATATGAAGCAGGTGAATCTATTTTTTATAAAATTATAGGAGAAAGTATTAAGTCACAAAAATTTTACAAGTGTACGCTTGATATTAGAATTTCAAATTTAGATCTATAAAATACATTTTGGTATCTATTTTAAAGTTCGATTTAAATTTCTCTTGTATGATCAATTCAAAGTTAGTTAAGATTATCTTTTTGCTACCTTAGATCTCTATAACCACCTTAAGTAGTTTTTTTTAGATAATTAAGTATTTAAAAATATAAAAAATAGTTTCCACTTTTTGAGTTTTTATTATCCTTCTAAATTGATTTTTTCATAATTATGTTCTCAGTCTTCTTATAGTACTTTTCCTTTTAAGTTTTATTTTTTGTTTAAAATCCTCCCATTCTCTCCTTTCTTTAGTCCCACATTATCCTCGTTCTCTCACTCTTTGACCCTAAGGGTTCATTTGATAAATGAATTTAAATTAGTGATTTGATTTAAGTTGGTATGATTTAAATTAAGATTTGAGTTAGTGATTTGAATCGTTATCCGAATTAACATTTAAATGTGCATTTAAGTTTTAATGTGAGTATGAAATAAAATTGAAATTTGTGTTTGGAGAGGTAGTGAAAATAGCTTTTGATTTATCAACAAATCTAATAAAATCTTAATATTAATAATCCTAAAAAATATACAATATGGATCTTAATTTATTCATCTCTTCATTATGAAGACAATCTTTTCTTTCTAAAAGAAAAGGAATGGTTAATTCCACATAAAGAAATAAGATTTTTTTTTTCACGAGGTATAATGATAAACCTATTTATTTATTACTGAATTGACCATAGACCAATTCCCCTTTTTACTTGTGATTATTGAACACACCCATAATTATCATTCTATTCTGAGTTTCATGTTACTTCTACCAAGAGACATGTCAAATCCAAGGCATCCTAATTCGATTGAATGAGATGACAGTTTCATCTCAATTGGATAACAAATAAAAAAGTTATGATTCTTTTCTCAAATGTAAGAGAGAGAATTTTAGTTTTTATTGTAGCAGAAATATTTGATTATTAAAAGTTTGGCAAGAGTCATAATTCTAAAAACTTAGAGTATGTTTGGTTCAATCATTCTTTGAACTCAATGGATTTAAATTTGGATTCGAGTACCAAGAGTTATTCAGATACATGTTTGTTTCCCCCAAAATTTGAATCATTTAAGTATCAAGAATTCAAGTTTTCAGAATTCTCATCCCCTTAAACTTTTAATACTCGGATATATTTGCTACAGTAAAAACTAAAATTTTCTCTCCTATATTTGAGGAAAAGAAATCATAACTTCTTCATTTGATATCCAATTGAGATGATTCTTTTTTCACTGTGTTCCTAATGAAGAGAGGAATAAATCAAGATCCATATTGCATATTTTTAATATCATTAACATTAAGATTTTATTAGATTTATTAATAAATCAAAATCTCTCTTCACTACCTTTACAAACACAAATTTTAATTTTATTCTATACTCAGATTAAAACTTAAATGCACATCTAAATGTCAATTCAAATAACAATTCAAATCACTAACTCAAATCCTAATTCAATCACATTAACTCAAATTAAATCACTAATTTGAATCTATTTACTAAACGTACCCTTAGATTCTTGATACTCAAAGGATTTAGATTTTGGGGGAAACAAACATGTATTCAAATGATTCTTACACTCAAATCTAAATTTAAGTCTAAAGAATCCAAAGAGTTCTGGAAACAAATGGGCCCTAAATGTAGTCCCAACACCAATCCTTTGTCTCACTCTTCGACCCCTAAACCTAGTCCCAATGCCGATCTTACCTGACACACTAGTCCTTATCTGATCCTTACCTTTGTTTCCATCTTGATCCTACTCAACATCAATCCATTAGAACTAGAGGTAATATCAAAGGCCTTCACCAATGTTTTACCTTAATGTTATGATCAATTGTGCTATGTGTGTCACTCGTGGCTTATAAATTGTATAAGAAATATATACTTTCACATATTTTGATCAAAATAACACCATAAAAAAGATAATTTTAAATATTAGCAGTTTCATTTGAACTAGTTCCATATTAAAAAAAAATATTAAGCATTTGCTTAATAAAACATAAAAAATCTTTAAAAAAAATGAATAAAAAAGGGTAAGGGGGAAAGTGGTGGGTCTGGTCAATGAGTTTAGACAAAGAAATAAATTAGACTAGTTAGGACCAGAGTGTGATTTTGGGGTGAGAAAGAGGACATGAAATGAGGGGTTTTACATTAGAAGGGCATATTATGTGACTAGTTTGCATCGTTTTAAGCCAAAGAATCTGGTTTGTCCCAAATTGTTGGAATGCACACTTACATGAGGGGTATATAGTTGTAAATATGGTATGGCCTAACCCACGAAAGAAAATGTTATTTTGGTATGTTTGAACATTTTTTATTTGAACTGTAATGGATTATGTTGGTTTGAATTAGTGCTTGAACAAAAAATGTATGTTTGAACCAAAATTGTTACTTGGAATTGAAATTCTCAGCTTCAATTGATCAGGTTTAACATCAATTATAATTAATGATGGACCAAATATAAGTTTAAGTTTCAACTTAAAACATACCCGACTAAGCCATGATGTTGGGTTGGAGCCTACCCATATTTTGCAATCTTTAAGAGGCACAGTATTTTTTCTTTGGTAATTAGCCTTTGACACTCGGTCGACATGTGAGAGGTTGTCCTCAGTTTTTCAAGTCCTATACTTTATTTTCTTTATCATTCATGAGTTAATTTTATGATCCGTTGTTGTTATTATTATTATTATTATTTACATGTGAATTTGTTTGTTCTCGTGGTTTGCTAGCTTTTGGTGCATTTGTATTGAGAATGTGCCATGCTTAAATAGCCTGTTCTTGGTGGATTGCCTTCTCACACCCTTTTGTGGTTAGGGGCTCTTTAAGATTTAGGTTGTTTTTACCAAGATTAAGCTTGAAAAAATAAGCCTTTTTTTTAAGGGACTGGTGTCGAATAGATAGGTCTTGCTTAACCTTGTTAATAAGATTAATTACCAGCGACTCTACTGGTTGGATTGGAACAAGACTGTGTTCATTCTTTTTTTTTTTCATCAATAAACGTTTGGTTCAATGATTTAAATGGCTCGAACTAAATTTTCTATGAACCACTGTTTAGGCAAGAAAAGTAAAACTTGGTTTGAACCATTGATTTGACAATTTAAGCCATAAAGGGCTTTAAATCCGAAACACACCCTCTTGTTTTTAATATTTTGAACCCATTCCCTTAAAAAAAACCATTTTGAATCTATTTTCTAAACCGCATGTTTCAAACAAAAAAGAAAAAGTTCAAGCCATATATTTCAAATCAATAAACCAAGTGACCGTTATTTTCCATACCTTTACCATGTACTATTTAATAACAACTATAGTAATTAATCATTTATTAATATAATATAAAGATTCAAAACTAACCTTATTATTTACATTTCAAAACTAACCTTATTATTTACATGTTTTATTTGACAAAATCGTTAGAACTTATTACAGTGTAAACTTCTCACATGTTATACTGTAAAATAATAAACTATTACAATGTAAAGCTCTTACATGTTACAATGTTTTGGTTTCAACTGTGTTAAACACATTAATAATTTCAAAATTTTTTGTTCAGCCTCCTGTTTGACCTATCAATAAAGCTGTCTCTTTTTGTGTGACGACCCGCTTTTTCGGGCGTCACTAAACTTTCTTTAAACATCGTTTATAAAACAGTAATCTTACGACTTAGTAAGAAAATACTGAATTAGAAAAATTTTTCTTTAAATACTCTTTAAAACGTACTTAGAAACTGTTACAACTCTCGTCGCCATTCTTGTTGAGACTTCGCTCAACCGTTGTCTTTAAAACCATTTCAAATCATTTCTTAAAACTACTAAGAAACATTTGTTAAAACATAACTTAAAACCTCATTTCATAATTGTATAATACATTTAGTACAATGTATATAAAAACCTTTGAAAACATTTCTTAAAAACTCTTCTTTCCTTAAAAACCTTGGAAACACTACATTAAATAATATAAAACCTTTTCTTTACGTAGCGGAAGCAAACTGTAGTGATATCCATTCTACATCTCGCATCTGCCCTTCCGTAGCACCCAGCTCTGCTAACGGGTCCTACTGGTCACCCATAAATTACTTACAGCATGAAAAACTTTTTATGAGCTTACGCTCAGTAAGTTCAAACATAAACTCACAAAGCGTTTAAACATACTTTAAAACTTTTCTCATAAAAACCTTTTTCTTAAAATGTTCCTCATAAACGTTTTTCATAAACACTTTTCATAAAATGTTTCTAAAACGTTTTTCATACATATTTCATAAACATTTTCCATAAAACATTCTTCATAAACGTTTTCATAACACATTTCTAAAATGTTTGTGTAAACATTTTTTATAAAGCATTTCTTGTACGTGTCTCATAACACGTCGTTTATAAACCTTTCCTTGTAAACATAAAAATGTTTTCCATAAACATTTATCATAAAACATTCCTCAAAATGTTTTTCATAAACATAAATACGTTTTCCATAAACGTTTAACGTAAAACATTTCTCAAAACGTCTTTTATAACATGACATATAAATATTTCATAAAAAAGGAATTCAAGTAGAATTAAAATGCATGATTCCATTTATACTCAATTATGAACTTTCAATTATGAGCATTTTATGAATACTCTTTTCTTACTGTACTTACTACTTTCATTTCTTAACTGTCCTTATCTTGCTTTAACTTTCCATGTCTGTTCTTATCTTTCCTTATCTTTCATTCACTTTCCTTACCTTGCTTTAGTGTTCGTACCAACTCATTAATCATGAGATCATTAACATGATGCTTCCCTTGCGGAAGACTTGAGACCATCGATCACGTGGTCATGTACCTCATATCGTAGAGGTTAACTTTAACTTTACGTTCATTACCTCGTAACACAGAGACTGATACGACACTTTTCTTTTTATCCTTACTTTACCTTCTTATTATCTTTTGTGAGCATGTCAGATGCAGTCACATCATATGCAAACACTTGCAATTCATAACTTGTACCGTGAAGTCTATTGCATAATGAATGCAACGTATTACATATCAAATGCATCATGTAATGCAACAACCTTTTATAGGTCATAACACATACTCTAACATGTATTGCATGACATATGCAACATGAAATGAAATCACATTTTGCAAATTGCAACTTTTATTTCGCAACTTAACTTAATGCATAACAATGCATCATAAAGCTTATAACTTTAATTATAAAATATTATGCATTATCAAAAATGCAAAACATACTTTAAATACTTTTAAATCATAACTTGAACATTTAAGACCTTATGCATATCAAGATGCAAATAGGCTTTCATCATAACAGCTGCAAATTCATTGCAAACCTTTTTTTGAATCTTTAAAACTTTTGCATAATAAATGCGAACATACTTTAGAAACAACTTGCATAATACTTGCAAGCTCATTTATAAACGTATAACAAAAGATTTAAAAATCATTTACTTCATGGTGTAGGTGAGGTCTGAAACTTACCCGTACTATGCTCTAGCGTACTCTATTCCTTTCCTGTCTCATTCCTTTCTCATTCCATTTCCTTTCGTTGGTCTGCTCCTGTGCCCTGATCATACGACAGTCGACTCATTAATTATCTTCATTTTTATCAATCAACTCAATTGATAATAAAATGTAAGCATTAAACATGCATTCCCTTTATATAACTTGCCGTCTCACTGGCGGTTACGTTACTCAACATATTACAGAACATTTTCCTTCTAATAACGTTATGCTAAATTGGAGTGTTCGGCTCCGTTCTAGCTATTTTTGTAAAAATGATGATTTTACCCTTGACGGGTTTTTCGTCCATTACATGACTTAATAAACTCATAACTTAACTTAACATCCCCTTTCATACATAATATGAAAAATCATCACTAAGAAACGTTTTCCGACATCGGGCATTTCGGGTCCGTTTTGGTCTTTTTCATAAAATGACCATTTTGCCCTTCATGTCATATTCCTTCATTCTTTCATAAAACTGAGCATCTATCACAATGCATTATAATACAGTTCATACTGTAGCCGAGATAGCCACTTACTTAAACTCTAAGCTACGCGGGTCCGGTTGTACCTCACTGTATCCACAGTATGTGAAGCATCATCTGCAGTGCTCCTCAAGCGACCATACATGGCTAGGATTGCTTCCTGGGGATCATACATTCTTTAACATATCCTTCTAGACTCCGATACTGCTGTTTGAATCACCTCGATTAGAGTACAGTTGGTACCATATGATTTTCACCGGAGTGGAATTAGCTTGAATGGAGATGACCGTTACGTTTAGAGCGTTGAAATGAGTCGGGAGGCAGTCTCAGATCGTTGATCGGAGGTCCAGATCGTAAAATTCCAAATTCACCTTTGACCGACGGTTGGCCGCCGTTGACCGGCGTTGACCGCCGTCACGTGGCTCTGTTGGCAGCTGGGCTTGAGCCTACCCCCTCTAAATCTATCCTCTTGAGTCCATTGGTGGGGTCAATTTCATGAAATTTAGCCTCCATCTACAAGAATCGGGCACGAATTCCTCGGCCACAATCGGCAGCTCTGATCTCGGGTTCACGGCGGAGCTGCCGCGAAATTGGCCTAGGGGAAACGTTCCCCGTGGCCTTCTGAGCAATTCCCCCCTATTGGGGTTGTTCGACTCCGCCCCGATTGGCGGCTACACCCCGCCCACGGCGGAGCTAGGTGGCGGAGGCCGTCCGTGCTCCTCCGGGGCTCGTTGCCTGAAATTGAGAGAGGCACCTCTCTGAATGTTGTGGGCCCTTCAATTTGGCTCCACGTCGGTGGGATGGCAGAGTTCGAACTCCTCACGGCGGCGCGACACCGGCCTTGGTGGTTCTCTGGCTGCCGATGGTTGAATCATGCAATTGGGCGAGGGCTTTAGCTCATCGTCCCTCTCTGATCGTTTTGGCACGGGCGATGTGCCTCATCGCTGCCGAAGATGGTGGCTCCGACGGTGGTGCCACGGCTACTACGGAGTAATTTCGTCGAGGCTGTTCCACTAGAATTGAGTTGGGAAAAACATACCCTCTTGCTCCTCTCATCACCTTGAGTCCATAGAGACCAAAATCACCTCGATTGGTGGTCGGACGGAGGAGAAATCAGCTCAGAAAAAATGGGTTCCACCGTCACTTTGGGCGGCGTGTGAGCCTTCCTCCGACGATGTTTGGGGCTGCTCGGCACACCATTGAGCTCAGCTCGTCGAGATCTTTCCAACGATGTGGGAGGTGTCGAAAACGGAGCTCAAAATCTCAAACTCACTTTTGAGGAGAGAGAAAGTGTAGAGAGAGAAAATGAGGAGAGAGAAAGTGAGATTTATCCTGAATTTTTCTTTTTTTTTTTTCTCTTTTTGCTTTTATATGGAAAAGTGTGGAAAACACTTTTTACACAGTCTAATTTTGTACTACGTGACTTTACAACAGTCTAATTCTGTACTGTGTGATTTCATCAGTGTATTTTCCTTACACTGTATTATTCCAATACCGTATAATTTTCATGTTATTATACAGTACTTTTCCTTAAATCACGTTTTTCGCTTCAATATAATTCTCAACTTAATACATTTTCAGTGTATTAAAAAATCGGTTTGTTACATTTTGAGGGGGAAAAAATAGGGAAATAGTGTCGTTTTTTACTAAATATGTCTATGTGGTTTTTCACAATCCATAGGAAACTTATGGATTATCGTCCACGTCCTTTTTAACCCCTTCCGGTACCTACGGCGTGGAAGAGTTCCAAAAGTTGATTTATTTTGTTATCTCTATTTTCTCTATTTTAAATAATAAAATAACACAAAACCAAAAACACACTTGCATAAAAAAAAAAAGCTGAAAAAACAATCTCACTTATTTGGTATTCAAATATTGTTTTGAGAATTTTTAAAAATATTTTTATATTTTTTTTATTTAAAAATTTTAAAAACACTCTCAACATAATTCTTAAAAATACTTATTTTTTAAAACAAAATTAGTTTTACTTATTTTAAAAACAATATAAAACAAAATGTTTAAAGTAGTGCTTTCAGCCAGAGACACATGAGAACAAAAAAGAGGGCATTACCGGAAAAACACAGCTAGGAACTGAAGAGCCTTTCCAAATATTTCTCAGGTAAGAATCCTACCGGTAAAGTTTGATTATTGATCGTTAGATCAAGTTAAATATTTTCTTTTGAGATCCAACGGTTAAAAGATATGTATGCACTTGGTAAGTTCTTTTTTGGTGCGTACCGGATAAATTCGCTTTTCCTTTTAACCGCCGAGTCCACCGATTCAATCTCGCTTCTCATCCATTTGTATACTCCCACTTCCATTTTGTTCCATTTCCACGATCAATCAATTCGATTCCGATTCCGATTCCGATTCCGATTCCGATTCCGTTTCCGATCGCTTTGGATCAAACGGGAATTCGAATTCTGGTCGATCGAGCCGATCAATCTCGGAGAATAACAATGCGTGGGCACGATTGGATCAACGCCTGCCTTCCCGACGAGCTGATCGTCGAGGTCCTGCGGCGGCTCGACTCCAAGCCGAGCCACGACGCCTGCTCGCTCGTATGTAAGCGGTGGCTCGCCCTCGAGCGGCTCAGGCGCGCCACCCTCCGAATCGGCGCCACCGGCGGCTGCCCCGACCTCTTCGTCGACCTCCTCGCTCGCCGATTCCCCAATGTCCGCAACGTCCACGTTGACGAGCGATTGAGTATGTCGCTCCCGGTTCAGCTCGTAAGCTTTCGATCGCTGTTCGATTTTGTGCTAAATTTTCGATTTTAGTTTCAATCAGTGTTTTTTTTTTTTTTGAAATTTAATTTTGCATAAATTTCTGTAGGTCTAGAAATTTGATTAGTTTTCGCTTCGTGTTCAGTACGTAAGTTACCAAATTTAGGGTTTGAATCGCGGTGCAAATAATTGTGGATTAAGTTTCAAGTATAGATATATATATATATATATATATATATATATATATTGTAGTTCTAGGAATTTGCTTAGTTTTCGCTTGCGGTTCGGTACGTGAATCACCAAATTGAGCTTTTGAATCGTAATGCGAACTGTTCCTGATTGTGCATTAAGTTTCAAGCATCGTTTTTTTCCCCTGGAAAATTCATGTTGTTCTAGTTCTTTGATTGGGTTGAGTTTTTGTTTCAGTTCGTTAGTCACCAAAGTGAGCTTCAAATCGCAAATCGACTTTTTCAATCAGTTTCTTTAGGAAAATTTTTTTGGAAAATTCAATTTAATTTATTGCTTGTGTACATTAAAGAAAAAAAAATCCGGAGAGAAAATTGTGTATGTGTGTCTGTGTGTGTTTTTGGGGGGTATACGGAGGAGGTCATCGATGTTTGTTTGAGATGTTACATTCATTTGGGTGCAGGGAAGAAGGGGCGGCAATAGCAATAATACAGTTTCCTCTCTCAATCTGTGTTCCTTTGAGAAAAATGGGTCTGAAGATGCTGGATTAGAGTCACATAGTTTGTCTGATGCTGGATTGAGTGCAGTAGGCGAATGCTTTCCAAAGCTTGAGAAGCTGAGCTTAATCTGGTGCTCTAACGTTTCAAGTACTGGCTTAATTTCGCTCGCAAAAAATTGCACTTTTTTAAAGTCTTTGGACTTACAGGTGGGTTTTTGGTTGCTAAACAGAGTAAAGTATTTTGTGTTTAACTCAATTTGGCAATGTTTTTGAAAGATGTGCTCTTTTGGATTTTCTTTTCCCCTTCAAGGGCTGCTATGTTGGAGATCAGGGTGTAGCTGCTGTTGGGCAGTCCTGTAAACAGCTTGAAGATTTAAATTTGCGATTTTGCGAGGGCTTGACTGACATGGGTTTGGTTGAATTGGCCATCGGTTGTGCAAAATCATTGAAATCTCTTGGTATAGCAGCTTGTGCAAAGATAACTGATATCTCATTGGAGGCAGTTGGGTTGCACTGCAAATCTCTCGAGATACTGTCGTTGGATTCAGAGTTCATGCACAACAAAGGGGTCCTTGCAGTCGCCCAGGGATGCCCCTCTCTGAGAGTGCTGAAGCTACAATGTATCAATGTTACAGATGAGGCTCTGAAAGCTGTTGGCAGATTGTGTTTGTCTCTAGAGTTATTGGCTCTGTACAGTTTCCAGAGATTTACGGATAAGTTAGTGCTGCTTATGATCTTATTCTCCCTGGCTTTCTTTGTTCTCTCTTTCCTCATTTGCTGCTCTTTTCATTTTTGTATCTGCATTAAATTTCTCTGAATGTAAATGTAAATACACATTTTCATTGAAAGTGCTGTCTCGTTGTCTTTAAATTGATGCTGCACACAATTTTTTTTTTTTTTACAATTGCACAGGTTAGCATGTTCAGTAAGTAACTTGTTCCTTAATTTCATCCTGTTTCTAACACTCAGGGGCTTACGCGCCATCGGGAATGGATGTAAGAAGTTAAAAGATCTTACTCTAAGTGACTGCTATTTCCTAAGCGACAAGGGTTTGGAAGCAATTGCCGCTGGTTGCAAGGAACTAACACGTCTCGAAGTTAATGGGTGCCACAACATTGGAACTCTAGGGCTGGAATTCATTGGGAAGTCTTGCCCGTATGTTTCTCTCTTAGCTTGACTTAAAATTGGTATTATAGGAGGTAATAATATTGATGAATGGATGGAATTTACGTTTAAGTTACGTGTGCTTCTAGTCTGTGCAAGAATTTGTTGAGAGCCATATGGTTTTACTACTGTGTTTTCGTGAGGCACATTACAAGACAGAGTTTCATGAGGCACGTGCACTATACTTATGCCCACACGAGGTTGAATTTTGTTTGTTCACTGTGTATTTTGAGCTTGATTCAAGAAATAAGAGTCTTCACCCACATATTGAGCCAAATAGTTGGTTTAGCTTTTTCAATACATTATAGATAAAATTCGAGATTAGATCAGTTCGGTCAATCATTCTGCAACATTTTATACCTAGGCTGTCGAACATTCTGCTTAATCTGGACGACTGGAATAGACCTGTTGTTCCTCCTATTTGTCGGCTTCGTTTGGGAAGCTTGTTAAAAAAACAAGTTAGAGTTTGTATAATGTAAAGCTCTCCCATGTTACAGTGAAAAGTAAAAGTTTGCTACAGTGTAAAGCTCTTACATATTTTCAAGTTCTAACTGATTTCCCAAACACACTCGTCGTGTCTAGTAACTTGATTGCATTATAGTGGGTAACATTCCGTTTGTCAATAGTCTTTTGTTAATAAAAACATAATGGACATATGCAGGCGCCTTACTGATTTGGCATTGTTATACTGCCAAAGAATAGGCAACCAAGCACTTCTTGAGATCGGAAGAGGTTGTAAGTTTTTACAATCCCTTGAGTTGGTGGATTGCTCAAGTATTGGTGATGAAGCAATTAGTAGTATAGCTGAAGGCTGCAGGAACTTGAAGAAACTTCATATTCGTCGATGTTACGAGGTTGATGCTCTCTGTCTTTCTCACATCACTGGATAATATTTCTCTTTTTATTTATGGCTTTGAAATATTAAGAAAAACTTAGTGTTGTTTTGAGACAAGATTTTCACGTTGCAGAAGACTTGAGAATGTTGAGTACCCAATAACTGAGCACTAGTAGTTTAACGTAAACTCTCTGATGTGCTGGAAAATGCTTCATTTCTTTAGTATTTCTCTGTTTTGGATTGTTTTTGACCTAGCGTATATCCTTTCTTTTGGTTATAGATTGGAAACAAGGGAATTGTGGCTATTGGAGAGAACTGCAAGTCACTGACGGATCTAAGCCTCCGATTTTGCGATAGGTGAAGTCCTTTTTTCAATTTTTATAATTTAAGGGATACAAGCTATCACGTTTACATTCTTTGTTTCTTTGTGGCAGACTGAAATTGTATAGCACTTGTGTTCCTGCCTAACTTATATTCTGATTACTAGGGTGGGAGACGAGGCACTTGTTGCCATTGGTGAGTGTAGCTCCCTACAACATCTAAATGTCAGTGGTTGTCATCAGATTGGGGATGCTGGAATAATAGCCATTGCAAGAGGCTGTCCTCAACTTACTTACCTAGACGTAAGTGTTCTCCAGGTGCGCTCTGACTCTCTCTCTCTCTCTCTCTCTCTCCAAGCTGGAAGTCCACATCTAGAAAACATGTGTGTGCATATAAATTTAACAGATGCCCTCGTACTTTCTCATTCTTTGTTGCCATGTAGACTATTTAATATGATTTAGAACTTCTCAGCCCATCTTTACCATAGACATAACCTTCAAGTTATAAATATCAATTCTTAACAATTTATTAGATGGGTTCTTGTGAGACCTGATCAAATTTCTTTCTAAACATTGTTAGCATGTGCATACTCCTTTTTACATCTTATTCGCATGCATACAACTATCATATTGAGCAGGTATAAATGCATGTTTGTTAAACAATTTGTTTCAACTTCAGAAGAAGTAACGAGTTCATTTCCCACCAATATAACAAATTTTTGTTCCTTTCTTGGGCAGAATTTGGGTGATATGGCAATAGCTGAACTAGGAGAAGGCTGTCCATATCTAAAGGACATAGTGCTGTCACACTGCCGTCAAATAACAGACGTTGGTATATCCCATCTCGTCAGAAACTGCCCTTTGCTTGAATCTTGCCACGTGGTGTATTGCCCTGGTGTAACGTCGGCCGGAGTTGCCACGTTGGTTTCCAGTTGTCCAAACATAAAGAAGTTGCTGGTCGAGGAGCGGAAGGTTAGCCAGAGAACCAAAAGGAGGGCAGGCTCTATTATCTCCTACCTCTGCATGGACCTTTAGTTCTGCTGCACATGCCTCTTGAATTTGCTGCTGTTCTAAGCCCGAACACTCAGGAACTCGAGTTTTCTGTTTATTTTTGTTGTATTTTGCCTTTCCTGTTTCACTCAAGTTTGTCAGTCCCCGGCAGAGGTCTTCAGTTATTTTGAAGTTCTTGTAGTAAAATATAGATCATGTGTAGTAAATGTTGTTGTAATGTCATGAAGTTATGGAATCTGGTGCTGGAATACAAAGAAAAAGGCTTCCGAAACGAAAACTAGAAAATGCACAAAGGCATATATGCTGGCATGTGTATTTACTACAAAGAAATTTGGCAAGCACAATTATTTATTCAAACCTTCGAAACTAAAGGTCAGACGCATTCAGGGGTGGAAATCCTAAGGTGGAAGTGGTCTTTTATCTCCCCTTATCTCCACCAATAGCGAACAAATTGTGGTCATTGGATTTAGAAAGTAGTGGTTGTTATAGTGCTGTCCATGGAGACGAGTGTATTCTATCCTATATTTTTCTAGAGGAAAATGTAATCTCTTCCCATTTCTTTCTCCTCCGAAAGCTCTCCAATAGTTTAGGCAATTTTAATTTGAAGTTATCAATCGAGTCCTATAACCAATTTGGTATACATGTACGATAATGAAAGTAAGATTTTAGTGCATCTATAATTTTCAAAAAAGGGAAGGACGCAATAAGGGATTTGTTTTTTTTTTTTTTGGCTAAGAAATGTAATGAGGGATTTAAATTGCTCTTTCAAGGCCACACAACAGATGAAGAAGGGGAGAAATCTTTTGTGAAGAAAAAAGAGAGACAAAGATAGGGAAGGAAGAATCGTGGAAACAATAAAACGTTTGTTGTGCGCAAAGCTCAAGGAAAGGCACAAGACCATGTCACTTGATCCATCTTACGAGGTCACTAATGTTGGGATTCAAGAAAAAAATTCCCAAGCAATCAGATTAATGGAGCAAAAAAAAGGTGAAAGAGAACGTATATATTTAGCGTGGTTTATCAAATTGAGGTTACGTCCACATGTTGCTGTAGATTTTACTAAAGGAGAAATATATATATGTTTATAACACTTAAAACCTCACAAACTCTCAAACCTATAACCCAATTATACCCAAGAAAATTGCTCTCAATTTTCTCTCAAGCTTTTTATATAAAGCTTTTTGTTTTCTCTTAAGGATAGGATGGTGAGAATGAATAGAATGGCTAGTATTTATAGCCATACGCCCCCTCCTCCTTTCACCTAATTTCACTCAAAAATGTCAAATAAATTGGGCTAGTTAAATACCACAATTTTTAACCACTTTGTTCAAATATTGTAGACAGCTATAATTTGAGACTTGCCTCCTTTCTTGACAATCTAGAATGGTGGACTGCTTACCATTCAACAACTAAGTGAGATTGATTAGAATAATTCAAGAACCAGCCAGAATGGAGATAACCCATATTGGTGTCACGACATTTAGTTGATGGTTACGACTCAACACGCTCGTCTCAGGATCATGTGGGCGTCACATGTTAGATAGTATAATTTACCATTTTGGCGAAGAAATTATTACCTTCTATCCACATTAAGAAGAAAAATTCAATTAAAAATAGATTGTTATGGAGATATTCACCCCATGTTGGACTGAGTGGTGAGAACCGCAAACTCAGTTATGAATAGTATAAAGCTCTCATATGCTACGATAATAATAAAAAAATTTACTATAGTGTAAAGCTCTCACATGCTACAGTAAATGTGGTTCTAACCACTGGTTCCTACCACCCATCTAAATACCCTTTTGATAGGTGGTATCTAATTTACCATCATGGTATTAATCACAATATAAAGATAGTCCAATAGACCATGTTAACGATAGTATTGGCACAAATTAGAGAGAATAAAGAGGAGACTAAGGAGTTCTTGTAATCATCTGTTAAAGTCTGGTAACTCGAATTCAGTTTGATCCAACCCAAAAAGTTTATAGTGCGACAATTGTGATGAAAAACAAAATTGAGATTTTTCATGAGATCTGTGGTGGTAGCAGAGGGATCGGGCCGATAGGCCTATCCTGTAGTTTTTGGGCCGTTTAGTTTATGTTTTTGGGCCTATAGGGTTTTGTTTATACTTATATATATATATATATATATATGATGTTTTGCGTTAGGGTTTTATCATTAGCGAATTTTAGTCTCCCTAACGCCTTCATTGTAATTTTTACGAATTTAATGATTTTCTTCTCGTCTGTCTGTGGTTTTTTTCCGTTTTGGGTTTCCACATAAATTCTCTGTGTGTTTTTGTTCTTTGTTTCTATCGTATTATTTTCGCATCATCATCTAATGTTCTTCATTTAAAAGCAATGTTTTAGTGGATATAGATCTCATTAATGGTCAAACCACTATAAATTGTGTTCTCTATACCTCATTTTTATTCATTTTTCACAATCACATTGAGTTATATTTATTTATTTATTAATTATTAGCCACACTTTTTATCATTCTTACTTTTAATCACACTATACATTCTTTCTTTCACCATAGAATTTCCAACAAAAGTTCCAAAGCTTCTCCCTGTATATTTTTTAGAGTATGACAACCATAAAAGTTATGGTTGTGACTAAAGAATGATCGATTATAACAAAATACACATTTGTTTTGAAGATAATTTTCTATATTTGACAATTGAATTGATTTTAAAGTTCCTTTGATGAGCTTTCGCAAAAAAGGGAGAAACCCTTTGGTGAGAAATTTATAAAATTTCATTTCATTCACTCCAAATTAAACTAGTTTCCATAATTTATTTTTTTTTAAAGGATAAAATAAATTGAGTTATTTAAGTCAAAGGGAAAAAGGAGAAGACTTCCTTCAAAGAAAAAAAAAAAAAAAAATAGAGATAACGCTGTCGTTTGAGCAGCAGCCGCCAACAGTCAAAACGGTGCGTATAGAGCTTTCTCTTACCCAAGAAGTGAAGCATTCTCTCTTCCATAAGAGCTCTCTTCCAAACCCGGGAGTTGCAGAGAGAGAGAGAGAGAGAGAGATATGCCTGGTGGTGGTTGCAGCATTAGAGCCATTTGGATTCTCAACAACCTCGATTCCATCGTCTTCTCCAGGTCTTCCTCACTTTCCCTCTCTTAATTTCTCTTTCCTCGTTCGTTCGCGTTTCAATTCTCGATCTTTTCTTCTACGCTCTAATTTCTCCGATTCTCAATCTTTTCAATCTCGGAAGTTTCTTTCTTGTGATTCAATCGATTCATGTCGGTAAAATCAAGTGATTTTGAAAATATTTTACCTTTTTTTTCATAATGTAATAATAATGGAGTTTTTGAGATTGACTTTTCGATTTGTGTATTCATTTTAGGCGGTTTCCGGTGGTGGAGAAGCGGTGGCGAGCGGCTTGCGGGAGCGAGAACGATAATTCTGCCGCCGAGGATAGTCTTAAGTACACCGTTTTCCCTTTACTCCCCACTGATTCAGAGCTCGTCTCTGCATTCGTTGAGCGAAAACGAAGGTATAATTCTTTTCGGATTAGTGAAGCCTTGAATTGATTTCTAAATCAACTCATGAATTAACAATAATGTGGTACTATAAATCTACAATTGGTTTGAATTTTTTTTTTTAGGTCATATATACTATTCTAGCCATTTCTTGTCATTTAAGTACGGGTGAACTAGACAAATAACGTAATCTTGACTATATATTTTACTAGTCATGTTGAAATATAAAAAGGCTTAGAATTTTTGCCAATAGTAAGAAATAAAATCAGTGTATAGTTACCACGTAATTTTGTAGCATAAAAGTTGAAAGTCTTTTAATAATTACTACTTAGTTTTTCTATTGCTAAATGATTCTAAAAAAAATTGTTATATTTCAATTCTAGTCTTATACACATGCCATGTAGTGTAATTTTTACTTATGTGTATGTGTTTGAGTATTGGATTATGGTCATAATTCCCTTTTCGCTTTTGTTAATACAAAGGGAAATTCTGAATTATTTATTTGGTTATTAATTTTAATCCTTGTAGAGAGGGGTCTGCTCGTGGATTTGGCATACGTGTAAGTCAGTCTGCTAAAGGATCAGATTCATGGGTTGATGATCCAATTACGCGGCACATAATAAGTCTTTACATAAACAAAGAAGAAGATGGGGATAATAACCTTCTATGGCCTTTAATCTTGCATATGAAGGGCCAATATTCTGTCCTTGTATTGCCTTTGGTTGAGCCTAGACACTTGAAGGCATATGCATGCTTATGCAAGAGATCTAATTGTGGAAATGCTGTGGGAGTGGATGCCAGTTTATCTTCCCTGCTGCTTGATCTACCCTCCATCACAGGGTAGGGTAAGTTGCAGTTTTCTTAGCAAAAGACTAATTTTATAAGTTCACCGAGCTGTGGTCCTAGTATGGCTATGCCCACCAACTTTTGAAATGTGACCTACGCATGCCCTAAATCATGGGAAGTGTTAAAAAAGTATTCTGAGTTAAAGTTAAAAATCCTAATTTAGTGGAGAAATTTATTATAAAGGCTCAAATTGATCCCAAAAAGAAACAAAGGAATTTGTTTTGACGGATTCTCAAAGGTTGGGGCCGCAGCGAAGCTAGACCAAAGTTCAGGAGGATTTATAAGGCATCTTGAACAAAAGGAGTCTCACCGTAAATTATGGTCAAATTGATTTTATTACGTCAAATGATTTGCATGGTCAAAAATGTTTAGTACTTATTAGTTTCTTCTGCTTGCTTTATAGGGCATTTATGGTTGCGCATGCAATTGGCGACATAATCAGTGGTGATGGGGTAGAACCTGAGGTGGTTGTAAGTGCAGCTCCATCTGTAGGAGGATTGTTGGATTCTCTAACCGGGAGTATAGGAATAACAGGAATCTCCTCAAGGGCAAAACCTGTAGCTGCTCCAATTGCATCTGCAAATCCTTCTGGCGCTGCTGTGGTGGGAACTGTAGCGTCTGATGCTCCCAGGATTGGTGCGAGGCCTTTGGATAAAGATGCACTTCGAACTTTCATAACAAGCGCAATGCCCTTTGGTTGGTACCTTTTGTTATGGTATTTCTCATCACGTTGTTTCTTGTTGCCATCACTTATATAGTTTTGGGGGATTGTCTTGCATACCCTATCTCTACTTAGCTTCTCATATGATTGTACGAATGTCTATGAAAAATGTAGGTACACCTCTGGATTTGAGCTATTCAAATATTTTCTCCATGAAGGTCAATGGATTTTCTGCATCCGATATGCCTCCTTTAGATTTAAAGCAACCGGCATGGAAGCCATACCTTTACAAAGGAAAGCAGAGAGTGTTATTTACCATTCATGAGATTGTCCATGCTGCCATGTATGACCGAGATGAAATTCCGGATAGTTTATCCATTTCTGGTCAAATAAACTGTCGAGCAGAGTTAGAAGGATTGTCTGATATATCATTCCCCTTGACAGGGTTGAACACAAATCGCATTGAAATTTTATCTTTTCATCCTTGTGCTCAGGTTCCAGAACATGGTATGGATAAGCATTCTGTGATGTTTTCTCCACCTTTAGGTAATTTTGTTTTGCTGCGTTATCAAGCAACATGTGGACTTGGACCTCCAGTCCAGGGATTTTACCAATTGTCAATGGTTTCTGAAGACAAAGGTGCATTTTTGTTCAAATTGCGGTTGATGGAGGGTTATAAGTCACCCCTTACAATGGAGTTCTGTACCGTGACCATGCCCTTTCCTAGGAGAAGAATTGTATCCTTTGATGGGACTCCTTCAATTGGAACAGTTTCAACTACAGAGCATTCAGTTGAATGGAAAATTGTAACTGGTGGACGGGGCCTTAGCGGGAAAAGCATTGAGGCAACCTTCCCTGGAACAGTGCGTTTTGCTCCATGGCAAATTCAAAGATTGCCTTCTTCTAATTCAGCCTCTAGAAGCATAGCCGATGAAGATAGTGATATGGAGACTGATGGTCCTAATAATGTGATAAATATAGATGAATGCTTAATGGAGAAAATGAACAAGGATCTTCCTGCCGTTGATTTGGAAGAGCCATTTTGCTGGCAAGCATATAACTATGCGAAGGTATTTTAAACATTTAGTGAGTTTCTTGCATCTGAAACCAGTGTTTGTCAGGCAGCTTTTACTTGACCTGAAATAGCTTTACTGATCACAGGCATTTTACACTTGATTATAGGTATCATTCAGAATTGTTGGCTCGCCGCTCTCTGGATTATCAATTGACCCGAAATCTGTAAGTTAGCTGTCTAGTTATCCTGTTGTCTCTTTCTTGTCTATAACGAAGAGCTGATGGTGAGATTTATGAGTAAGGCTTGTGTGTGAAAACTGTTGTTTGTTAGCTCTTAGGGTCTATTTGGTAAATGGATTCGAATTAGTGATTTGATTTGTGTGATTTGAATTGTTATCCGAATTGACGTTTTAATCTAAATGTAAAATAAAATTGGAATTTGTATTGGGAGAGGTAATGAAAATAGTTTTTAATTTATTAACAAATCTAATAAAATCTTAATGTTAATGATCCTAAAAAGCATGCAATATGGATCTTAATTTATTTCCTGCTTCACTAGGAGTACATTAAAAAAAGAATCATCTCAATTAGATATCAAATGAAGAAGTTATGGTTTTTTTCTGAAATATAGGAGAGAGAATTTCAGCTTTTACTGTAACAAAGATATCTGAGTATCAAGAGTTTAGAGGGAGTTAGAACTTTGAAAACTTGGATTCTTTATATTCATTTAATTCGAATTTTGGGGGAAACAAGTACGTATTCAAAATGTTTTTATAGGGTGTTTGGTAAGGTGGTTAGAACTATTGGTTAAAATTGTTTTTGCTGTAGCATGTGAGAGCTTTACACTGTTTATAACTGAAAAGTGGTCCGGACCACCACCTGTCAAACACCCTTTTAATATTCGAATATACATTTGAGTCTATTGGGTTCAAAGAATACCTAAAACAAAATGTAGTTAATAATGTTTTGTTTTATACGCAGGTTAGCATTTATCCTGCTGTTAAAGCACCCGTGGAATACTCAACTCAAGTATGTCTTCTTCCAGAATCCAATATTTCAAGATTGATTCTAGTTTTTAATTTTTTTCTAGAGTCATAGGCGTTGTTGAGCGGTTGCAGTTGATGCATATGATGCATTCAGTTTCTTATGTGCTGATAGGGAATAGTTAACTTGTGATTTGCATCTGCTAAAGATTTTGTCAATGACCCGTCACCTGCCATCATCTTGTTCTTGCCATCGTAAGGGGAAGGGAAAAAAAAAAAGCTTAAGTTTTTCTCGTCTCCATATTGCTTTGTGATAGATATAAATTCTATAGTTTATTAGCTTTATTGGTATAAAGCTTAGGAACCTATGGAAAGCTACGTCCCCATGGGTCCTTTTTCTTTGAGAAAATGCTCTTTAGCGTTGCTAATATATACTTACACATCCATCTTGTGCATTCTACTCCCTATCAACAGGTTACTTCTGGGGAATATATTTTGTGGAATACCTTAGGCCCGTGCCCGTCAGCTGCTGTGGCAGAGTAAAACCACAAACATGGATCACCGAGGATAGTTACTGGTTAGGGCAAACAATTTCAGGGTAAGTATGTCTTCATCATTTTATTCACTATATCCCAAGCTTCTTGTGCTCTGGAGTTCTTCTACGCGTTGCAACTGAGAACATGATCCCAACCCAATGATTTTTTGGCTATTGTCGAGTTTGATATTCTTAATTACAGATTGGGTTGAAAAAAATGGGCAATGGAGTTTACTTAGTTTGATTAGTTATTTATTGGCCTTCCGGATGTTCCAAATAAGTTGTCTTCATGTAACGGCTAGTGGGAAATGTGACTTGTGATTCACTTCTTTGTTTTATGTAACATTCATTTGATTGTTGCTCTTGGTGAATGAGATCGTGTACAATGTGAGTTACTCCTATATATTCTTATTTTTAGATTGAAATGTTGAGAATTTTATCTTCTGGTTTGGTGGGACAGAAAAAAGCAGAAGCAAAGACAGACTTTTCAAATTTGATTTCATTAATTATATAATGTTTTAGTTGACAGACAATCTTCATTTCTTTATGAATTCAACTTTTTCAACTTCTTGAGGCATACACGTAACAATTACCAAGGTATAATAATGTTGTGTCGTTTGCTATACAATCATGAGAGTGGTAATTAGAAGTAAAGATCGTCGTCTTTAACAAGACAGGCTTCAACGTAACAAAAGCTGATTTTGATCAACCATCAGCCTTAAAATAAATTAACTAAAACAAAAATCTACATCGGTTTTGGCATAAACAACTGTGCAATCTTCGAAGTTAATAACTTCTCAATGATGATTTACAACCCAAAGCAACAACACCCAAAACCAAGAGGTTTCCCAAATTGTGTGGAACAAGAAGAAAAAAAAAATTAAGAGAGAAATCCAAGGTTTTTAGCATACTCCTTGCTTTATGCCAATCAAAGGGCCCCATCTCATGGTTCACACCAGGAAAGCAAAAATTGCCCAATGTCGGTTTTAAGGTTTCTCTCTGTCTCTGCTTCACAAAGAATAGAAATTTCACTCTCCTTAAGAAGGCTCAATATGGTTCCAAATAGCCAATTCCCTTTCTTCCGCAACGAGATCCTTCTCTCCCAATTTCCTCATCAACTCCGCCGCTAAATTCCGACCGTCATATCACATCATAATCAAATAGTGGATACGTAAGGATATTTCCTCTTTTAGACCCCACCAAAGAATTCTCCATATTTCCTTTGTCCACTCATTCCTCCAGCGAATGCCTTGACGAGCGGAAAAGATCATATGGGGCCCATAGATGATCAACGATGCAGGGCCTCCTAGAATCCAACCTCAACCATGGCTTCCCTTTCCCACTCCAATGAAGCAAACTAACCGGCCCTGGATGAAGATTCCTACACTTTCCTTCTAAGTTGTCCCCACCCAAACCATGCTGATTCCACCTATGATCAACGGCCTTGATCTTCCCAGCGAAAACCAGCAAAAAAGGAGGCAAAGACCCCAGATGATAAATCCTCTTCCTCTTCTGCATCTCCATCCACATCTCAACCTTCTCCGTGTACTTTCCTCTCCTCCATTCCTCCACATCAACCACCATAACCCCCGTGTTGAAATAACAGGGCTTTCTTCCTTCCAACGTCTTTGCCAATTCCGGGTCCGACCAGAATGTCTCCGTGAAGTAGTGCGTGAAGTTTGCATGGCAATACTCCGGCGCCGCCACCACCTTCCCTTCCATGTCCACGTTCCAAAGCTTTGCGATGTCGTCGACGACAACGAGGTCCGAGTCTAGATAAATGACTCTCTTTACGTCGTTCGGGAGAATCTCCGCGAGGTGGATCCTTGCGTAGTTGAGGGGTTGGTCGAGGGCTTGTCGTATGGATTTCGATATCTTGGACTGGACTCTGGCGGCATTGAAGCAGTAAATGGAGAAATTGAGGTAAGGGAAGGTGGAGTTGATGCTAGAGTGGAGGTGGTGGCTGTCGGCCGTGGCGGCGGAAAGGAAGTGGAAGGAGAGGTTTTCGGGGCACGTGGAGTGCTGCAAGATCGAAAACACGGCGGCCATGGTGCCACGAAGGTAATTGGCGTCGAGGGTCATGGTGACGTGGATGGTGGCGGAGGAGGAGGCGTGGCGGCAGTACTCATCGCTATTGCGGAAGGCGGGGGCCTCACGGAAGGCGAGGAGGGTGTTAGGGTTTTCAGGGGTGGGCCGACGGACCAGGCTGAGCCTAATTCCGAGTGTTGAGGAGGAGGAGGAAAGAATGAGAGACAGGAGGCAGCCGATCAACGGGAGGTTATGCCGCAAGGCGGAGGGACGACTCCGGAAGGCGGCGGCCATCCTGTCGGAAAGCTATTAAGGGATGATGGTCTACTTATTTTGGGGTTTGGTGAGGAATTAGGACGTTGGATATGCAATTAGCAAGGATGTCATAACTACTACTAGCTGGCCATGCAAAGGAATATTGATTGTGGTGGTGATTGAGAGAAAAGATTTTGTTGGTGTAATTGCCGGCTCAAAAATGAGGCCATTTAGGCAACTACCCTAAGGCCCTCCTTAAGTCAAGGTCTCTATTATTAGGATCCTTGGTCAATTACCTTTAGGCAACAAGATTTTTTTGAAAGAAACTCTTAATTAATTACGTTTACACCTCAAGTTAAATATTAAGCATGTTATTTAGTTTTTTCTTCTATTCATAAAACTAATTATAAAACCAGAACAATTTGTCAAGAGATTGCTTCTTAATATTAATTTTAACATTTGTTTTTTCTTCTAACAATTTTACTATTTATCTTTTGCAAACGTCTCTCGATATTTCCTGTCAAACATCTGTTTATATTCTTATTTTGAATAAATGTCCGGTTGAAAAACAAAAACAAAAGAAAAAAATCACTTAATTTGCTATAAATACTGAATACATGTACTTATTAACCTTCTATTTTGAATAATTTCCTAATTTTAACTTTGTACGTATCGTGCTCTCGCCCAATTTTTTTTGGAAGAGTTAGAATATCATATGAATATTTAATAATTTGTTCTTTTTTAGTTTTATTATTTTTTTCTCTTTACTTTTACTTTATTATGTTAGTTTTTTTTTTCTTTCTTGAAATGACACGAGAAGCTTGTAAAAAATATAAAGATTAGAAAAATCGAGTAAAATGGATCATATTGCAACAATTTAGCAAGTTGCAAGGGTGAAGAGTAAAAACTACAAGTTTAGGGGCCATGTTTTGAATATCCGAAAAAGTTTATAGCGTAAAATTTTGCCAATGGTCTTTTTATTTTATGATTTTTATTTTTTATTTTTTTTCATTTTTGCTCTGAATTTTGCCCAAGGCCCTGCTTGGCGTTGTTGGTGTTGGTAATTAGGGACATAGCTAGAGTGAGGGGTGTATGATTGCAAGGAAGAGAGAAAAAAAAAAAAAAAAGGTCGAACTGTCTTAGATTTGAACGACTAATTTATAAATCTAATCTTAATCTGCAAGGAATCTAATAGAGAGCACAATTAGGAAGAAAAAAATTGGGATTTTTCTTCTGATATTTTTGGGTTGCGTTAAAAATGGGGGGTGGAGGTTTCTGATCTTGTTAATCCAGCTTAACTCATCATGTGTTTGCATTTTCAAAAAGTTAATATACATACATACATACATACATACATACATACATACATATATACACACACATATATATAAAGCCAAGAACTTATTTATTTGTGTGCAAGTACAATGGTTGCTTGTTATGAGTAATAGTTTTGACCGACATAGGATATATATATATATCTATATATTATAAATGTATATATGTATATGTGAACATTGCTTGCAATAGGATCATAACTAATTATAGCTAATTGCCAGAAAGACATTAATTTGTTTACAAGTTACGAATGAACAATATGATGCAGGGAACCAACCAATTTCGGAGCATATTAATAATCAAACTCCCCAACAAGTTAATCAATATAGTCGATATATAAGTAAATATATATCTAGCTGTATATTAACCAGCCGATTATCAAACTTCATTTGTGCTTTGAATTAATTCACGGGTTTGAAAAAATATATATATGGCTTTTTTACCGTGTCTCCTACAGGTCCGTTCCTCTTAAACCTAACATATAGAAGTAAAAAAATATAACATTGATTGTCATTAAACGTAACTTTGATGTTAAGTTGTGTAACATCATTTTTGGATGATTAAATTTTTTGTTGTTACATCAATCTAATATTGATGGATGTTAAAAATGTATAACATAATATTTTGGATAACATCATTGGTTGTATGCTTTTATACAAGCCTGAGCACTTATTAGCAACGGACATGTCTGTTACAATAGTTGTGTTGATACATTAACATAGATACATTTACAAATGAAAAAGTAACTTTTTGTAAAGGATTGTATAGATTAAATCAATTATGTCTATTCATAAAATGATACTCCTATCTTTTATTAAATCTCTAGAAGTTTACAAGTTTTATATATTGTTTTGGAATACAATATTGTTGCTAAATATTGTGTTCAAGTGTTTGTTGTATCTTGGAGATAATTTGCCATTAAACTCTTTAGTAAACTTGAATAAGTAAAGATAAACAAAATCTTTAAAGAAAGTGTTTATTACACGCCTCAAACACTCCTTTATTTTCAGAAATTCATAGCCTCCATTCTCTCTATACACTAACAATTATATTAACCACCAACTAGCTGATCATTAGACTTCATTTGTGCTTTGAATTAATTCATGGGTTTGAAAATATATACATATATATATATATATACACCTTTTTACGGCTCCTTCCCTTTTAAACACGACACAAAAAAGTTAAAAAAAATGTAACATTGATCGTTATTGAATGTAATATTAACGTTAAGCTATGTAACATCATTTTTGAATGATTAAATTTCTTGTTGTTACACCAATCCAACATTGATAGATGCTGAACATGCATAACACAATCCTTTGAATGCATCGATCGAACATTGATGTTATGTTTAACAACCATTATATCATATTTTTCTTTTTTATATCTTACATAGAGGGACATCTCGCCATAAGGGCCGTAGAAATAGAGACACGTTGGTAATCGTTAGTGGTTTATAAGGCACGCAGCACTAGTTTTGTCGGACGTGTTATATAGACATGGATATTGCACGGCGATAGGCTCATGATTGAGGGCTAAGCTAGAACAATGAAGCCCTTAACTTGTTGTTTACGAGTTAAGAATGAAGACTATAACTAATCAACGACAGCAGTTGGGAATTGCGGAGCTTGTTCCTAATTTTGTCGCATTAATGAATAAGTTGTTCTTTTTAACTCATATTTATAAGTCACATTCAACAGCTGAGCTGAATTACTTTAGTGAGAGAGGAATATGAAAAATAAAATAAGTAACTTTTTTTTATTAAGCGAAAACATTGTAATTAATATTTAATAATGTTTAGTTATTGGTAAATTAATTCTTCTTATACAATAAGGATACACTAATAAATTTAGAAAAGTAAAAATCAAAATTCTAAAAGCGAAGCAAAGGCTTGGGTTTAGTTCATAACTTAGAAATCTTGGAAAGTTTGGAACCAAAAATTGAAAGAAAGAGAACAAAAATGCATTAGCAAAAATCGTACACCAACAATTGAAATTTCCTATACTCTCCTTTTTTCTTTTTTTTTTGACATGATCACTACGTAATTACATGCTAACATGTATATTTTTACGTTAAGTTCGTTTATAATATTATTAATTATTAATAGAATAAAACCCTCAAGAAAATATTGTTGGAGTGTTGAAAATATCTTATTAGCCCAAAAACTCTGCAAAACAACACAAAGTTTTCGTTAATTTGTTATTTATCAACGTGTAAACATGTCGTTCGTCAAAATACAATACCTCACCTGTAAATATTTTTTTTTGGTTATATATATATATATATATATATATATATATATATATATAACAGTAAAGATTTGTTGATGGTATGTTAACGTAGAACGGAATCAGTTTTCGAGACACAAACGACATGTTTGCAACCGCATATGCATAACCGCATGGTATCCATGAATGTGTAGAAGGGAAAAAAACAGTATATATCCTTCATCAAGTAGTTTTTGACCTATATATGAACGCCATCATTTTTTTCCTATGAAGTATTATTTTTTTTTTTTTTGAAGGTCTATGGAAGTTTTATTGCAGTTGTTTATACATCAACAAAATTTCTATTTTTATAATTATTGGTTGAGAACTTATGGACAATAGTACATTTTAGTCAACGTATCGTTTTGTATAACAAAGTTGTAACAACATGTGGTTTGTGGATCTATAGAGCGGACCAAAAGAAGTTGAGTAAATTGCACTACTGCATCTTGAACTATTTGTTGTTTGTATAATGTATTTCGAATTTTCAATCTTGGCACAATGTACTCTAAATTTTGAAATCTTTGAGAATTTATAAGGATAGTTATTCTTAATTTTCATTAAGTATTCTTTTTTACTTGTTAATGACAACGTCGTCAAAAGATAAAAACTATGCTAAGTTGTAGTATAATTGTTTTTTAGTAAATCGGTGAGCAAAGGTTGTTCCTGCAGGAGAATCGAGTCTAATTAATTAGTTATCAAATTTAAAAACCTAAATTAAACTAAACACAAAGAGCAAGGGGTTTGGATAACTAAATTAATAATTTAAAACAAAAATAAATAAATGAAATATTATAAAATGATTATAATTAAGCTGGTTATAGGATCTTTCACAGCCACTAAACGTTAATTAAGTAGATAAGTTTATAATTTATTTCTAAATTTTCTATTGAAACTAACAACCATAGATAATGAGAAGCTTTATTACCCTAATCCTTTATTACAATATAGGATTAATAAGACAAGCGCTCTAGTAAATCCCTTTCTATCAAACAACTTAGGAGGAAGTTTGCTAAGTTCAATCTAACAAAAGCATTACACTGAGAAAAATAAGTTGATTTACACAACAAACACGCAGAGTTGGGTTCGTTCAATCTATGTTGTATTTCACATCACAATCACACAAAAGCTTCACCACAATTGTGTGTCATAGTTTGCTACTAGTGGCTAAAATTACAGGACAATTACGGATCGCATTCTAACCTAGTATTAGATAATTGTCAAGTCATATTTAAGTTGTACACCTAAATATAACAAGAAAATAATCATAAACATGAAATATAGTGAAACACAAGCAATCTCAATTAGAAAACTAGAAATTATTCATACAATTTTCTACATAATTAAGTTTAAGGTTTAGAAATCACCCATAACAAAAATAAAAACTAAATTAACAAATTACAAAAGAATATAGAGAAAGAGTGAGGGAAAGAACATATTTGGCATCAGAAAGCCGCCACCTCCGTCAGAGCTCTCTCCCATGATCTCTTCCTCTTTCTCCTCCTTATTCTGCTCCAAAACCTCAAAATCCCTTCCAAAAACACCTTCCTCTTAGTTATAATGAGGCTTATATAGACTAGGGTTGAGGTTAACAATGAAAAATTAGTGATTCTAGGCTCAAAATCATCTAAAACGCATTGGAGGAGGGGGCTATGCAACTTCTTGCACGGCCGCACAAGGCTAGGTACTAGTAGGTGTGCTGGAGCACAACAGGCTGTGTGGGAAGCATAAGGGCTACGAGGCCATGCAGTTGGGTTTGGGGCTGCAAATTGACGTTTCTCATCCGTTTTGAATCCGATTCGCGTTCCACAACTTCCGTTAAACTTCAAATTGAATATTTGACATTTTTAAACTCTAAAAATCTTCATTTTTCATCTTTTTTTATTCTTTGATATTAAAATACTTAAAAACACAAAATACAAATAAAGATCTAAGATTACTCAAAAACTTAGACAATAAACGTAAATAAAAATGATACAAAATTATAACAAAATATTTGGGACGCATTAGGTAAAAAACGAATAATTTAATGTGCAATATGCAATTTACTCAAAGGAGTTGCTCGAGCAACGAGCATGGATAGCAATTGGGTCGTTTTCCTTCACCAAGTAGTTCAGGAGAAAACGACATATCGTTTCACTTAAGGGTGGCAACAACTTGAAAAACGACAAGTCCTTGAGCATCAATAAACGACAACCATTTTTGAATTGTGAATCAATAAAAACACCATGGTGATTTCAACGTCGAGTCGCAGGGTATGGAAATGGAAAGTGGAGTTGTGGTCCAACAAAGATGAGAACTTAAAATAGATAAGGCCCAACATTATTATTACCATATTTCAGTTTATTAAATTGATTTAGTCTTAGTTTATGGAAAGCTTTGAGCACGAACAAAATGCACTAACACGTTGATAATTGCACAACTAGATGCTAATCCTTTTGTTGTTTGAATTGAGTTACTTTAAAAAAAAAAATGTTTGAAGTGAGTTTGGTCGAATTGTTTAAACTTTAATAAAAATAGGGGGGGAAAAAAAGAAAAAGAGAGAGAAAGAGAGGAGCCCACTGTTTCATTCATGCGCTCACAGTGTTAGAAAAATGTGAGAAACAGTGGATAAATCCCTCCATAAGCACTCAAAGAAAAGTGGGTTTTCATCACTAATTGATTATTTAACTCACTAATTAAATAATTAATTAGAGTTTGATACCCCTGTTTATATACATGCACTATTATTCAGGTCACGTTAGGCACATAATTTTACTCATAACATATGAACATTCTAATGATAATAATGTTATGTTTCTAGTAGGAGGGACCCCCCATTTTTGTATTTCCCTATTCAAGACCAGATTTCAAGAAGAATTTTCTAAAGGTAGGTGAACAGATTCTTTCCTGCCTAGAAAGCTTGGCAATGTAATAAGTAGGTTGGTCACCATGGAGAAATTGTTTGGGACACAGGAAAATCTTGGACAATAAATTCATAGGTACAAAAAGGACAAGGGACAACTAGTTCGATCTTGACCAAAATATTGATTATGATCACTATTTATATGTTGTTTGAAGAGGGTGTTTGGCTAAGGGTGGTTCATACCACACACTCAGTTATAAACAGTGTAATGCTCGTATATACTACAATAAAAAAAAGTTGTTATAGTATAAAGCTCTCACATACTATAATAAAAACTGTTCCCATCACTAGCCAAACACCCTAGAAAATGCCATGTTGTTTCAAGTGATTTTGGAACAACTGTGGTTTAAACCACAGTTGACGGTTTAGACCAATTTTACTACACTGTTTTCTCTCACAAGATTGAATTCATGTATTCAGTTCAAACCATTGATTCAAATTGAGTTCCTAAGGCCATTCAAACTAACAAAAGGACGAGCAAAAACTCCCAAAACAGCCAAAATACAGCTGATACTACCACAATGTGTAAGCTTTACCAAAACGATATGTTTCACTTCAATATCTAATTTAAAATGGCAGTGGTAATCATAGGAGGTGTTAAATTAGAATCTAATTTGTTGCATTAAGTGCTTTTTAATAAATTAAGGATTAAGGGTCCAAGATGTCGGTAATGCTCTCTTTTTGGTCCACTCTTGACTCCTCCTTGGCCAAAAGCCTAACTACACCTTCCCTTCTTACTCATTGGAAAAAGTGGGATTGGAAGGAAGACTCTCATCGATTAGGCTTTTTCAAACAATTTTTAAAGATTTGTCTTTGGGAAATCCAAAGTGAACGTATAAATTTGTTTAATATTATGTATAACTACAACACAATATATTCCATCTATTTCTCATATTAGAAAAATTTTGAAGAGATAATGTTATTTTTAAGTCTTATTTAATAATTGAGATTTAAGCCACGTACATCCAAGAAAATCTTAGAAATATAACTCATAATCTTATACTTAACATTAATCACCAAAAGAAAAATAAAATATTAAGGAAAAAATCATATTGTTATATGACTTTTTGAGAGGACAGAGAGTTTGAAGCAGAGGGAACATGATGGCCTCCATGCTTACATATTCATGCCTGACCTCCTCTTCCCACATTATCAATGGCTTCAAAAGGAGTCATGGGGATTTCAATGGCATGAATCTCTTTTAAAACTCTCCCCACAAAACCCCTCTCTCCCTCTCATGGGCCCACACAAACTGGCATTTACTGAATTCTTTACTGACTTAGCCTGAGTTTCCCTCAACCTGAACACTAAAACGTGACAACATGTTTATGTCAGCTTCATATGGTGGCCCCAAAATTGTTGAGCTTGAGCCACTAGGGATAAGATGAGATTTGGTGTAGGCTGTTTGTACTGATTTTTTTTTCTCTTTTTTTCTTTTTGGCTTGATGGGTTGTTTGTATTGCTTGTTTTGGTCAAGTTGCTACTTTTGGTCACTAAAAAACCTTTGCCATTTAAAGCTTCTCAGTGGTGAAAGCGACTTTTTCATGCTAACAAAATATCTTCTTTTGCTTTGAGTGGTGAAAGACTTTTTAAAGCTAACAAAATATCTCCTTTTTTTTTTTTTTTTTAAGTTTGATTAATTAGTTACTGATAGTACCATAAGGGCAGTAGTTGTTATTGGACATTCTAGCCAAAAAAAAAAAAAAAGTCATATGAGATTTCTTTTATCGAAGGAGAGCTATAACTTTTTTAATTATTAATTATGATACGATAAATTTTCTTGTTAAACGAAGACGCAACAAAAAATTTAGTAACATTGTACTTATAAAATGTTACCTATAATTTCCTTCCTATATGCTCAAATCTAATAAGATTACTATAGCTTTAATCCAATTTATGGACAATACTATATTAACAAAAATTTTTTGTTTGGCTCATAAGTTTGAACCGCAATTTCAACTTTTTTTTAATATTTTTTATGATAAAAAATTTAAATCAAAACACAAACTCTATGTTTAAATCTATGAACCCAGTAGCCTTTTTTTTTTTCATTTCCGGATTTCCCTTCATATAATCTCTTCAGTTGCTTGAAATATGGTATCCCTAATCCTCTCATAATAAGTATATTAATCTAACTTGAGCTAATTTTAGCATAAATCAATTCTGATTCTGTTAAATACAAAACGTAAACTTGATAATAATTACGAGAAAAATTTTGTAGAGTGCGTTTGATAATGTAATTGGAACTAAAAATTAAAACAATTTTAGTATAATTTGTAAAAATTTTATATTGTAACTTATTTTTATTTTATATTATAATATATAATAGTTTTATAGTGTAACAATTTTAACGGGTTTCAGACGCACCCCTAAGGTGACATGTAACGTAACATCAACATTTTTTCTCCCGACCTGCGCAAAGGACAGATTACGAGTAAGACAGGAGAACGAGTGGGGTTCACAAAGTCACGCAGCAGAATGATGCTTTGCTTGGAGCCATTGAGGGAGATTCGGATTTTTAGAAGAAAAAAATAAAAATAGACAAGAAGAGAGAGAGAGAGAGAGAGAGAGAGAGAGGGAGATAAGCTTTGTCAAAAAGCACGAGAGGAATGATATGGCGTGTATGCAGGATATTGTGTGCCTGTTTCGAAGGTTATTTTAAAAGTTGTTTTTGATTTTTTTTTTTTTAGTTAAAAGTTATTTTTGAAAGTATTTGAGTGAATTGTCAAAAGTGTTTTTGCTTTTTAAAAATACTTTTTATCAAAACCATAAAATGTAACTTATCAAAAAAACATTTCTGAAATAGACTTTGAAACTTATACTAAAGTATTAACATTACACTATAAACTTAAGTATAATATTTATGTAGCTTTTTTAAAAAACTTGAAACCTTGTTGACCTATTAAAACTCTTTTAAAATGATAATTTCAAACATCAACTGAAAAGTTATAGTTTTTGCTTCTCTTCTTTTACTCACTAAAAACACAAACAAAAACTATAACAAACAGGCCTTGTCTCTCTCTATGCGGCTCTCTCTCCCCCTTTATTTTTCCATCCTTCAAGATAGATTTGAATTTTACGTCCGGCAGGGCTCGAGGAATAGGAAAGTGTGAGACAAAGAGCACTATATTATGACTGTATTTTTGGTGCCTTGGGAGAAGGGATGTGTTTGTTTGTTTGTGGGGGCAAGTTGTAACTTGTGAGATTGTGGCCACTTAGAGATCTCTAACATGTCTTGTTTGCTTCAAAAATTTTTAGCACACCTACGATGCATGATATGATGGATGCTGCTGTGGGAACAATCCAAATTGATCGTTAGGATTCTCTTCTTTTTTTAGAATTTTTTCACATAATATAAGGACATATCTTATAGATAGGACACTTTCGTATCAAATCTTTATTAAAAGTGTGTTTACTAATTTTGGTTTTAGCTAAAACTTTGGTTACTATAGTGTAAAAATCTCACATGCTATAGTATCAAGAAACAATAAGCCACAATATATAGCTCTCTCATGTTGTAATGTTTTTAACTAATTAGTTCAAAGCACACTTACCATTACGAATACATATATATATATATATATTATATGTGATTTTGATTGAATCCAATATTAAAAACATGCAATACGAGTAGGAAGACTATACCATAAAAAATTACATAAAAAAATGAGCAGTCACAAATAGGTTTATTTGTCACCAACTTATCAATATTGGAGGGTGACCAATTATATGCCTTGCCAACTTAACAGTGAAAGACTAATCCAATCAAAATCACACTAGTGTGGGGTAATGTTTTTTGAATGGATTTGAAGTGTTCTATTCAATTCATCTATGCTCCCCTTTGTAAAGATTTAGTTAGGCATGTCCACCACTTGTGAATTTCATTGGTCTTGTGTGACTGCAATCATCAAGGTTCTTCTAGCATGTGGCTACAATATTGCTATATATATACTTGCAAATCATGGTTGTAGCAAGGTGGATAAATAATCCTTATCCTATGTTTATCTTTTTTTAATATCTAATGAAACCTTGTCTAATGAGTAAATTTGAGTGCATATAATTCAGGAACCCAAAACCCAAAAATTTGTTTACAAAATTTACCATGCAATAGAATCTTTGTATATTAGCCCAATTTGAGTTGAAAGCATAGTTGATAGATTAAAACCACAACTTTTTGAAGTATATATAAGCTAGTAAAGGTTTTGGCAAATACATAGACGTATGTTATTGGCTTATTATTTTTTGAAATTTTCCTTCCTAAGTCACTTCAACAGTCTTAGATGGTTATACGGGTATCCAAAACATGAACGGGATGGATGTTTGTTATCCTAACCATTCTTGTTAGTCTCGATCCTGATAAGAAAAGGAAAAGGGATAATTTATAACAAAGTTTTCGTGTTGTTGATTCCTAGGAGTAGTGCCTCTTTCTCTATGCCTCCTATTGGTATTATTTTTGGAAAGCAGAAAACTATGACTTTTGTTATGTAAGCACTCATGATAAGGTTTGAAACTCAGAACTTGTGGGAGCAAACCATAAGCCTGACCATTCCAACCAACACCCTTTAGATACTATGTTATTGGCTTATTCTCTTATAGTTGATGACAATTCAGTAACATTCAAGCATTAAGTCATGCCACTAATTACTTGAGAAAATGAGGACATAATATAGTACAACATAAGTCAAAATGAAGCAAAAGTCAACCAAAACAAGGACAAGAATAGGACATGTCAAACCACACCATAAAACTTAAGAAGATATAAGAAGATATCAAGATGCATAAAGAGGTTAAAAAGCCAGTGAATGATGCCCATGAAATTGAAACCCCCCAAAGCAAAAGGATTGCAATAGTTGGGAGAGTCACTAAAATCATGTAGATAACAGTGGCACCCCCCAAAAAGAGTTAAGATAACAGAGTGGTGGGGTCCATTCCATTTTGGGGGCAAAATTTTTATTTTTATTTTTTTGTGCGCATGGTACAGTTGCACTCACTGCTGCTCAATTATTGCTTAAAAAACAAAGAAAAAAAGGGAAAAAAAATAAAAATAAAAAGTAAGGTTGGACATCTTGACTTATGTAGCAGATAAGTTGTCTAATTTTTACTGATAAATGTAACTTTTAAATATCAATTGACGTAAAAAAAAAATTAAAATCTACCAATTCAAAAATCGATTCATATATTTTAGCACCAAATATATACATATATATATATATATATTTATTTATTTATTTAAAAAAAAAGGGACAATACAAATTGTCAAATTCAATACACACTCTTTCTAATGTGCCATGCCACATGTGTGCAGAATGGTGCGCGTGCAAGGGCAAATGTATGGCGGGGGTTAAAGGCCCAAGCCCGCTATGTGTCCCATACCCAACAAAACCCGTCAATTGTCGCCCAAACGGAGGGCCTTGTGGGGCCTCCTTGTCCAACATAACAATTAAAAAGGGGCCCACAATGCCAAGAAGTTGGGACACATTCCTAGATGATGTGGTGGCTTGGGTGGGCCCAATATCCACGGTGGTTGTCGGCCCATGAGTGGGGGCCACTCATATTCGTGGGGTTAGGACTCGGAGATTGCATGATTTGAGGTCATATAGGCTTTGAAAACACTTATTCCTCATAAAATAAAAAAATGAATATACTTTTCTTTGTCCCTTTAACTTAGGCTTGCACCAAATTTTATTTTCAAAAAGAATTAAAATCCTAAGAAAGGGGAAAGATTTTGGGTGGCGACTTTTCACATAAAAAGTCCCCAACTTTTGCTTTGAGATAGAGAGAGTTTGGTTTACACTTTTCAAGTAAGATTTGATTCTACAAAGTGGTTGACCATTTTAGGAAGATAGAGAAAGAAAGAGATATACATATATATAGTGAATATATATATATGCACATTTATATGTATATTGGGCTAAGCTTGCGTGAGGAAGTGAGAGAGAGTCTTGAGAGAGATTAGAGTATGAGATAGTGTGTTGAGTTTGGTGGGTGCGCGTGCAGCACAGAGGGTGGGTTTGTGGTCATAATGGGGGCTGCCAGCCACACCCATCAGATTTATTCATGACGCCAATACATTCCGCATCATTTCTCTCTCTCTCTCTCTCCCTCTAAAAACTACAAAACTATTTTGATTCTAAACTCACAATTTTCCATCATTACTTTCCTCATCTCTTTCTCTCAATTAAAAAAAACCCATTAATCCTTTTGATTAACATTGTATCTAGTACTAATTTATCAAGCATTTTTTTGTGTGTAATGTATTTATTTATGTCTCTATTTTTTCTAACTACCCTATAAAGTATAACCTGTCTGTGTGTACTTTTCATCAGAGAAGCTTTCTTCATTGTTGATGATTTTGAATTATTGGTATAATCTTCAAAAACATACCATATAGTCTTGAATTAAAAGCCAAGGAGAGACCTAGCTGAAATGAGATAGATGTGCTTTGAAGTTGGCTGTGAAATGAAAAAAACTTCCTTGGAAAGCCCACTATGCACTAATTACTTCCTTTTCCTTCAAAGTTACTGTTCCCATGCTCAACTTTACACTTACACTTACCCCTCTCTCTCTCTCTACAAATACACAATTGTTTGGTTTGCATTTCTTTTGGCCAAAAATTAAAAAATACAAAAGCAAGCCATTTTATTGGGGTTGTCGGACCGTATGTAGCTCACAAATAATTGTTGGCCTAAGTTTGTTGTTGATCACAAAAGTTTTGGCTAATCAAGCTTGACATAATTCCTATTATTGTGTGTTTGAAATTATATATATATATATATATATGAATATATTAACTCACCTTTATTTTTTCTTATTTATTGAAGCAATTAACAAAAACCCTTTTGAGTTTTGGGTTTGAGAATTAAGTTTGCATGTTTTGAGAAATACCCAAAAAGAAAAATTAAAGAAAGAAATTAAAAATATTAAAATACATACAAAATGATGATAATGCCACCTAGCAGCTGCTACATGAATTTGCATGCATGGGGAAAAAAAATGATGTGGAATGGGAGTGGCTTTGATTTCACGTACGGGCCTTCCCCTAATTCAAGGATATTCTCATTGTTTATCTGCCACGCCTGATTCTTTTGTTTTTCGGTTTTGCAAACGGAATTATTATTAGAACCTAAAATATGCATACATTGATGAGTTTTTTGGGCACGTCTATCTAGTCTTAATTTTTCTTTCTATTTTTTTTACCTTTCAAAAAAAAAAAAAAACCTTTTGGGTGTTATTAAGCAGCATACCCCACTACCTATTTTATTTTTTTTAAAGTATTTGGTTGTTTGTTTTGCATTTTTTGCATTGCTATTTATCACCATAAGAATGTAACATACATATTTGGAGTCAAATTAAATTATTGTAAAATACATAACGATCAAAGCATATGACAGTTTTATAGTACTGTCGAGGTTCTATTAACTGAAAATATATAACTATTAATCTTATGTTGTTATATGACAGTTTTGATAGTTTGTCACGTCTTTGTTAGTTTTAATTATTAAATCTCGTGTTATTATATAACAGCGTTGATAGATTAACACGCTTGTTATGGTTATGTTACAAGTGGTGATAAATAGCAATGAATCAATACTATTAGGGGTGATAAGTATTAATTTTGTGTATTTGATTGGGATTAGTCCTTTGTGCGTGGTTTTTTTTTTTTTTTTTTGGTCTCACATCAGCTGTAAAATGTGTAGCTACCAATACCCGGCAAAGCCTATGAGGAGCAAATTAATAAGCTTAGCAGCATCACTAATGATTGTTGTCATGCATAGGAACATATCTAGTTCTGGTCTATAATGGTGTTTGTGTTTTTAGAGAACTATGACTTAGATATAATGGCTTTGTAATAGTGGATGCTGCATTTTGACCGAATTCTAATCCATCTTTTGGTGGGGTTTTTTCTTTGGATGATGAACGTGGCCCTTTTTTTTTTTTTTTGGAACTTTCTTAACGCATAATCTCAATAATTAACATTTGGGTGATTCATCTCCAAACAAAAAACATTTAAACATACCCAAAATTTTAGCAAATAAACACATAGATCCGTCAGGATTTTTCATGATTTGGTCCTTGCACTAAGATCAGAATCTTGCTGGATAATCACTATGTTGCTTGAGGTTGATCGTTAAAAAGGTCCGGTTGTGGAAACATTGTATTGGTCATCTTATGCTTTATTTATTTATTTAGTTTCTCTTTTAGGATATATAATTCACGCATCACAATTACTTGGTCAGTTAATGAATGGTTTTTTGTCGATGCATGGTCAAGAAAACTCAAAACTTGTAGACCATACACTAGTCAAGAATTATTTCTAGCTAGTTCGGATGATGAATAACTCTAAAAATTACTAATTAACTCTTCAAGGACAAGCTTGTCTCTTATGCTCTAATTAGGAGATCAAAAATATAAATAAATGAATAAATAAATAAATAAAATTTAATGGACCCTTTTTGTTTTCACTAGTGCTTTTCTAAATTTAGCAAATTAACCGAATATATATATATATATATATATATATATATAACTTAAAAAGCATCAAACAAATTTGGCACAGAACATGCAATAGCGAGGAGACTTCAGAATATATTGTCACATCATATCTCCACCTCTCAAGAACATTAAACAAGCACAAAATTGAATAACATGGTAGAAAAAAGTGCCGCAAAGAATCCATCCTCAAAATCCTTTTTTGGGTTAAGCTGCTATAGAACTTTCTTTCCCAGCACTAATCAAACTAAAGAGAATAGTGAGAGGAGTATTTGCACAGTTGATCAGAGTGACGCAAATTATAAATTGTGCAGAGAAAAGAAACCAAAAAAAAAAAAAAGGATTAATTGCGCGTGGGCTTAAATTCCGTTCAATGTACACCTGTCCTCTGTTTTTTGTTTTTTGTTTTTTTTTTTTGCTTTTTCTTATCTTCAAAGAAGATTTTGCACACAAAAACGAGAACCCATTTCTAAAACATACTTCAATCTTGTTATATTCACTTCATAATGTCTGTAATCATGAGTCTTGGTTGCCTCACCCGCATGCCCCCCTTCACTCTCTCTCTAGATCTCTCTCTCCTCTCCTTCTTAAGCACCCACCTATAAATACCATCCACACCCCACTTCCTCTCCTTCACCTGTAGTCAATCGAATTCCTCAACCCCACACAAAGAGAGAAAAAAACAAACAAACTTCAAAACAAAAAACTCACTAAACTACAAAAAATCAGACTTTTTCTCTCACTCCCAATTTCATCAAAATATTCTCAAAATGGCCGTGTCCGGTTTTGAAGGTTTTGAGAAGCGCTTGGAGCTCCATTTCTTCGGAGACGACCCTATGTTGGGCCTCGACATGGGCCTGGGCCTGAGGCGACTCGACTTCGATTCTCTACAGCAGGTCCTACGTGCTGTCCAATGCACCGTCGTCTCCGCTGTCGGTAACCATTACTTCGACTCCTACGTTTTATCAGAATCAAGCCTTTTCGTTTACCCAACCAAGATCATAATCAAGACCTGTGGGACCACTCAGCTGCTGAAATCCGTCCGTCCGATGATCCACCACGCCAGACTCCTCGGCCTTTCTCTCTGCTCCGTCAGGTACACCCGCGGTAACTTTATCTTCCCCGAGTCACAGCCCTTCCCTCACACCAGCTTCCAAAACGAGGTCGTTTTCCTCGAGGATTGTCTCCCGACGAATCTCCTCCAATACCGGAAAGCCTCTGTCATGCCTTCGAATCTCCCTTCCCACTCATGGCACGTCTTCACCGCCGCCGCCGACGACGATTCCGTGGCGGACGAAGACGATTCCATCTTCACCGTCGAAATCTGCATGACGGAGCTCGACGCCGCCGCCGCGGCGAAATTCTTCCGCCGACCGAACGACGGGAATTCCGGCGACTCGGCCGGGCAGGAAATGACGGAGATCACAGGGATCGGGAACATTAACCCTACGGCTCTGATCTGCGACTACGCCTTCGATCCCTGCGGCTACTCTATGAACGGCGTCGAAGGAGATCGGTACTCCACAATCCACGTGACTCCCGAGGAAGGATACAGCTACGCCAGTTTCGAGACCGTCGGCTCCGTCTACGACGACAAAAATGACGTCGCTCGGGTGCTGAAGAAGGTCGCGCAGGTCTTCCGGCCTGCGAAGATGTCCGTCTCCACTACCTCCTGCGCGAGCCCCGAGGTCTGGAAGCGTGTCGTGGCCGCGCTCGACAGCGTCGGGATGAAATGCCGGAGTTGCGCGGCCGACGAGTTCCCCGCCGCGGGAGCCGTCGTCTACCAGACCTTCTCTGCTCGTCGGAAGTAGACCGAAAACCCCAAATCCCCGACGGCGACGGCGGTAGATAATCGGAAAAGGGAAAGAGACAAGGAAAGGAGGGAAATGAAAATGAAAAGTAGGAAAGTAAGTAAGTTCAGTTTTTTAGACTTTTTCTTAAAAAAAAAAAAAAAAAATAGGCCGGGTTTGGAAGGAAAAAAAAAAAGCAAAAAGAATTTATGACGTGGACGATTAGTATTGGTTGAAGAGGTTGTTTGACTCTATGGATAAAAGTGGGGGATTATTTAAATTATTAATTGGGAGATGATGACGTGGAAGCATGAAAAGATTTTACTGGGATCACCATGATAATGCGCCCCACTTAGGCATGTCACGCCTACAAGGTTTTGGAGGCTTTTGTTGTAGTACTACTGCTTACGGTGAGTGGGGAGTTTAAAAAAAAGTGCCTTCTTCAATCTTCATCTTATATATGAAAAAAGTGAAACCCTTTTTTTTTTTCTTTTTTTTTTTTGGGGGTCCTCTTTGTATTTAATCTGTTCTATTCATTTTTCTTTCTCAATATTGTTCTTTTTAGGGTTTTTTTTTTTTTTTTACTCATTCCCTCCCTTATTGTCTCCCCATATCATGTTTTTGTTTTTGTTTCTAGATTATTACTATTGTTGGTGTTATTAAAGGACGATTCACACATTACATTTTGATTTGAGTCTAGCTTTATTGTGACTTTTTGTTAATTCATTGTTTTCTTCTTCTAAATTATATGTATATGCCAAAAGCGACGCATGTTAATTACATCAAATGAGTAAATCAACTTTTTGGTTTTGCATGCATGCGGTTTGCTTGTGATTACATATATATACACCTATACATATATATGTATATGTGTGTGTGTATCAATGAACACGTTTCTTCTTTCATGATAATGTAGCTGCTGGCGTGGAAGTCACCAGCCTTCCAAAAACATAGACATTGTACTTGATGAATATATATATATATATATTTATATATAAAATATATAATCTCATTATATGATTCCAAATATTGCTGTCTTGCAACATAATTATGCGAACTTTTTCTCCTTGTTTTCTGCTTCACACATAATGTGGAAAGCCAAAAAAAAAAAGCAGTAACATACACGTGATTATGATGTACTCTTGTAGTAGTCAATGCATTTCTTATTTGGTTTTAAATTTTTAATAAAGTTAAAAGCCAAGTAAAAAGAAATATCCACCATTCTACGTTGACAAAATCAAACTTTCAGATTTCGAATCGGACTGACACTGTTGAAATGGCTGGCGAAAGTTTGGGACCCTTTATTGGGCCTACATGTTAGGAAAACAAGAACAGCCCATTATTTAATCTTCCTGTAAGGCTGTGCAGGGCCTTGGACTTTGGATTTGTTACACCATCGGGAAATTGTACTAAATGCGCTTTTTCAAGAATAAGGTTCCGTACAAATCAAACGTGTATTTGGCCCATTCATAGTTTAAATTATAAATTATACTTCAAACTCATCTTTATTGTTCAAATTATTTAAAATCAACATTTTGACAAATTTATCAAACATAAATTCAAACTATATATTATGGTTTTAAATTTTTTTTTGTTCTAACTAATATTGATTCTAACCGCTATCACAAACAAACGTTAATTATAGTAGAAAACATGTTTTGAAAATAATATTTACAACAAAGAGTAAATTTATGTTGTCAATAATTTATTGACTCCTTTATTTACAGCAAAAATATTCTTATTTACACATTGAATAGATTTAAAGTGTAAATAATTTATCTACTTGTTAGTTTATAGTGTATAAAAATTTTATTTATATAGTAAATAAATTATTTCATATTACAAATATGCTGTTTACTGCAAATATTCTCAATTATTTCATATTACAAATATGCTATCTGCTACAAATATTCTCAATCTTTTTCAAAAAGTTTCAAAAATATATTGAGGCCATTTGATATTGTTTTTAAAATAGGTGAAAATGTTTTTATTTTGAAAAATGAGAATTTTTTGAAAATTGTGCTAAAATGTTTTAAAATTTTTATCTCAAAAAACTTGTGAAAGTATTTCTCAAAATTTTAAGAGCAAAAACAAATGGGGCAATATTTTCTATTCTCTACGACCCATCTTCCAATCTGACTATGCCAAGTGTTTTAGGTCCCAGACATAGGAGGAGTCAGCAGAAAATAGTAAGCTTTCACGAAATACTTACACAAAGGACTATCTATTCTCGCTGTAGGTTGCATGGATTGCCCCTCACAACGTTGTCTACTCCCGTCGTTCCGACAATGGGTTGTCGATTATATATTTGATATATGGCACGTGTCGGTTTTTGATATTTTATTTTATTTTTGGGTGTATTGACTTTTTCATTTAATTTTAAAACAATATCAATGTGTAATTATTTTAAAACTGTAAATTTACTTTACATGTCACCTATGACAATGCACCAATGTTTTTATTCGTAGAGTTCACCTCCGATGATTAAGACAAATTATCTCATGTTAAGGATATAGACAACATAATAATTTTTACATGAATAAAGCGTCTAACTTGATTCTCTCGATTGTGGATCTTATGATTTAAACTATCATCTTTACAATCATGTTTTTCGTATAATCTGTCCATTATATGCTTGATTCTAAAGGCTTAGACTAACAGTCTTAGACTTTTATTTGCTTATCATACATTCAACATGAACGTAAGGAGGACAACAATTTAGTATATGAATGATAAATAAATTCTTTATTGATAAAAATGTCTCCATAAACATATTATATTTTTACTCCTTGGGGCATACATGTGTAACAAGAGCAATAGGTAAGTTGAAGTAGTCAACAAAATAATCAAGGACAACTGAAGAAAAGGCTAGAGGACCTCAAAGGCGCGTGAATCGAAGAGCTCCCAAAGGTACCGAATAACGGCTTGGATTGCCACAGGGGAGACTCCATTCTCCCTTGTCTATAGGGCCGAGGCTGTTGTCCTGGCTGAAGTTGGCCTACCAAGCTCCAGGTGCTAAAATACGGCAAGTCGTCGCAAAACATTTTTAGCAACGACACATTAATATCTGCGACGACAAGACATTGCCATTTCTTAAGGTCAAGAATGAAGCCGCATGAGGTCAACAATATTTAAGCAACGGCTTGTTAAAATTGTCATCGTTAGAAGTAAAATTAAAAAAAAAAAAAAACTAGATATATTAACATCATACACTAGACCATAAAAATAGAATGGTATATCAAACATGTTTTTTTTTTTTTTTTTAAATTGTCATTCTCCCTTGTCTATAATCTGTCCATCATAGAATGGTATATCAAACATTTTTTAGTGTTAAATAAAGCATTGGTATTTACATCAAAGATTGTCTTAGAATTGGAATTTAAATTTAAGAAATTTTTTAGAGTGGATAACAAAATTTTGCTTCTCTAATAAAGCATGGATGTTTTATCCATCGAATTAACTTTTTTAACATTTTGCCTGCAACTAAAAGCTATTATATATCACGTACTATAAATTTTGAATGCAGACGGAAGCATATCAGAGTGCTTAAATTCTCATCCTGTAGTTACAACATCTTGCTCCATTGGTAAAGTAAAACTTACCTCCTCCACCAAAAAAATTCTGCTTAATTTAAGGCCCTTTTAGTTTGGGAGCTTCAAATTGTGTCTTTTTTATGACAATGACAATATAGTTTCGTGGAAAGGAGAAGATGGTGCGAGAAAATAATTATTTTTGAAAATTAACAACAAAGTACACCCATTGAGTCCATCAGCAAAAATCCGACAATATTTTTTATTTCCCTACAAATAAACTATTTACCTACTTCCCTACAGATAATGTAGATTAAGCAAATGTTGAATAATCTTCCACAGAAAAGAAGAGAAAATTAAATTAAATTAAATTAAATTGTTGAATGTGTAAGAATCAATACCGCTGCCGCCATATACCAATGACAAAGCCTACCATTGTACTGTAGTGTTAAAGTCCCCATTAAATAGAGATCAAAACACATTGTGCCAACTGCTATTGTAATTCATCTTCAAAAAAAAAAAAAAAAAAAAAAAAAAAAAAAAAAAAAAAAAGGAAAGTTCCCAACAAAGGGAAGGGTTATTTTCACAATGGCCCTTCCAATTATATCACCTATCCCATTTGTCCCTTAACTTTTACTTTTATATATTACATTACCCCAAACTCACATTGTTACACAAAAAGCCCCTTTGCCAGGATTCTGTTGATTTTTGGACAGAAAATTGCATGCATAGGGGTCATGTGACACGTGTTGAAATGTTAGAGCCCGTTTGGTAAATGGATTTGAATTGTTATTCGAATATTTTGATTTGAGTTGTATGATTTAAATTGTTATCCGTATTGATGTTTAAATGTGTAGTTAAAGTGCTAATCTGAATAGGGACTAAAATTTAAAATTGTGTTTGGATAAATAGTGAAAAAAGTTTTTTGATCTTATAATGAATCTAACAAAATCTTAATGTTCATAATATTAAAAAAATATGCAACATGGTTTTTGATTTATTCATGTCTTCGTTATAAACAGAATGAAAGAAGAATCGTCTCAATTAGATATTTAACGAATAAATTATAATATTTTTCTCCTCAAGTATAGGAGAGAAAATCTGAAAAATACTGTAACATTTGGATTCGAATCATTAAAATTTAGGGGGGGATAAAACTCAAATTTTGGATTTAAAACTCAAATAAGATTCAAATTGGAATTTGAATATTAATGCCACTAAACACCTATTCAAGTCCAATCTAAAGTTTTGAATCAAAAGAATCAGTTGAACTCATAAAACAAACACACTATTTACGTGTCTCTTTTGAACTAGAGGGAGGAAATTAGGTTAGAAATTATAACATGTGATAGTTTTATATTGTAGTATATAACTTTACACCGCATTGGTTGGAATCACGGTTTAAACTGATTTTCCAAACAACCTATAAAATTCTATTATGAAAAAATTAAAGTCGGGATCAAAGTGATATAAGTGTCATCGTTCAAGGGCCAGTGTGAATGTACCCCAAAAAAAAAAAGATACACTTATTTCCTTTTTTAAATGAATACCTACCGTTGTAATTCATATTCAACACCAAAGTGAGCCAAGCTAACTTCATAAAGGGGATAAATTAAAAACCATAAAGCATGAACATGGTACCAAATACTGTGTCTACTGACAGCTTCCCCTGGTTTCTAGCTAACTTAACTATCTTGCATTTTTACTGTACCTAATTTGGTTCATAATTTTCCAACTCTGCATCTGTGTGTATTTGCATATGTATATTTTTTGTGCATGGATATATACATACACACACATAAGCTCCATAAATCTAGTTTTATGATCTCTTAGGAAAGATCCTAAAGCATATCAACTTTTGGTACTTAATTAGTGGAAAAGGTGTGAAAATTTTCGATAACGAGAAAGATACTGCATGTATACATACTTGAGAGAGAGAGAGAGAGAGAGAGAGAGAGAGAGATTGCATGCATGGGCCATTAATAAAAGACGAAAATTGCAAAAGCATCCTGGTGGGGACTCATAAGTTGTATGTTTCTCTTGGGACCTGGTCCTACCATCTTTATTTTTTTTTTTAGATAGAAAATATTGAAATTTGTTATGCAATTTAAATCAATCTCTCTCTTTCTCTCTCATATGGAAAGCAATTTGTGGTATTTTTGATTGGTAGAAGTGTAGAATTCTCAAGAGAGATATCTTGATCTTGCTACCATCTTCCTTCAACAATCCTCTAGAACAAGTGGGAAAAAGGAAACGACTAAACAAAAAATGAGAGAGAGATGGTGACATTTTTTCTAGGTGCTTTGAGGGTATGCCATTTTATTCTCGTACAAAAAAGAAACTGCCAAAACAGATTAGGAGACGAACTAGGAGATCCAACCAGTCCACCGCATAGATTTATGAGACATGCCACCTTAAAGATTGTGACGGGTTTCTCCTCACATATTTTTTTTTAATATTCTACCAGTTTTTAGGGTAAGTACAAGAGGAATATTAAACTCGATTGCAATCAACAAAAAATGCTTTTAGATTTGTATTGAGTCTAATATAAAAAACATGGCAAGTAACCAACCTCAAGAATCCGATACCAATTCTCTAACTTACTCTCTTTATTATTTTTTAGATTAATGTCATTGATATGTTTCAATTTTGAGGTCATTCTCAGTTTACTCTCGAATTTAAAAAACTCCTAGTTTACCTTGTAAATTTTGATTTCAGTCCTATTTAACTCTTTTTGTTAGAATTTACATTAAAATTAGAGTTAAAAAAAGATGACATGGTCACATAATCTCTCTATTAGAAATATTGTTATGGTTAAGTAGGAATAAAATCAAAATTCACAAGACAAAATGGGAGTTTTTAAAGTGTGGGAGGCGAATTGGGATGACCACAAAGTTCAAGGACTAATGAAAATTAACCCTATTTTTTATTTAATTTGTAATTTTTCAAGGTTTCTTTTCCGATGAGGATTTTTACTAAAAGTGGATGTTTTTCAGCCATCAGATCTAATTAAAAATCACGTTTTTCTTTCCTGCAAATCTGATAGCTAAAAAAAGGAATCAAGATATGCTATCACATTTTTCTGTCCCCTTGACTGTCACACTAATTAAATTTTGACGCATAAGTAAATTGTTTAACTATTTTTAATATTTAGGTCCTATTTATGTGTTTAGCTTATTGAGTTTAAATAATGTGTTGAATAAATAATAAATTGAACAGCCAAGGGGACAGAAAAATGAGACAGTAAATCTGGACTCAAAAAAACAAATTCCTACTAATAGGTTTCTTTTTAGTACCTACGGAGAATTCTTCATTTTGTAAAGCATTCTTGCAGCCATCTTGTTAACTTGTCATATCCATTCTTTTAGGCTCATTTGTTGTAAAAAATAAGTGACTATAAACTTGTATTAGCATGTGCTTTGAAGGAAAGTACGGAGGTCAATCAATAAAATATATAAGGTGTTTGACATGGTAGTTAGAATTATTGGTTGGAATTGTTTTTGCTGTAGCATGTAAGAGCTTTACAATGTAGTAATTTTTTTCTTTTTTCTATAACATGTGAGAGCTTTACACTGTCTATAACTGAGATAATAGTTATGAGCACCTCTTGATGTTAATTTGCCAAGTGAGAACTATTGTAACCAAAATGGCAAGCAGCTGAACCAACAGAAGACCAACATGCCTAATCCAAAGCAAAGAAAGGAAAAATCAAAGGAATACAAGACTAATATCTGTTTGTTTCATAAATTTGATTATAGTTCGAAACATTTTAGTATAATATTTTTTTTTATAAAAGTTTAAATTTTTTATTAAACTTTCTGTTGAAACCTATAAGGCCAAAAAAACTTTCAAACAATAAAATTCACTAGGTCCTTGGCGAGCAGCTGAACCAACCGAAGACCGACCAACTTAATTCAAAGCAAAAAAGGCAAATAAATCAAGAGAATACAAACAACATTTCTCCATGAACAAACATGGGCCGAAAGAGCCTAACAGCTCTGAATCCAATTAATAAAACAAGACCGAACATGTCAAGGTAACAAACTTTACTTATCAATTAAGACACCCCCCCTGCCAAACTGTTTTTCTGATCCACACTGCTACCAAACCAAACTGTTGTAACAAGTTTTAATTTTTTTAATGTGTGCATTATTCATACAACTGCTAGAATTATTTTTTTTTTCGAGGGCTCAAGAGCTAGATATTTGCAAGCAAACCCTTGACCATTCTTGGGTTTTTTTATTTATTTTTATTGTTCTGTTTATATATAGAGATATATATACACACATATATTTTGCTTTTAAGTCATATTTTTTTAGTTTTTTTTAAGTTATGTTATCAATATTGACCTTTCTCACTCACTCAGTCAGGGTCGTGTGGGTGGGTGTTTTCTTGGAACAAGAGCCCTTTTTTTTCTTTTTTTTTTTTTAAATCAGTCGACAACAAGCCCACCCATGCACAACCTTGCACATCTTGAAAGTCTTGTTCCACTCTCTCTCTCTCTCTCTCTCTCTGACCATTCCTTTGAAAAAAGAAACCCCATTTTCGTCACCATTTTCAGAGTCACAGGGTTGCAGGCATAATCCAATTTGGACACTTCCTTGGGGTTTCGTATTCTTCAATCTTTTCCCTCTTAAATGCTTCCTCTTCTTTCTTTCTCTCTCTCTCTGTTTTTCTTCTTTCAGCTTCTGAATCAATCATGTGCCCAAAAGTTGCATTCTTTCTTCTACCTTTTTAGAAAGAACCTTTTTTTTTTCTCTTCCAAAAAAAAAATTTTGAATCTTTAAACTTTTTTTTTTTCCTTCTCATTTTCTCTCTTGCTTGAAACACACCACAGTTTCTTTTCTCTGTAGAGTTTTTGTTCTCGTCTTTGAGAGGATAAAAACTTTCTTGGAAAGTTTGAAAAGAACTCATCAATTATCAAAAGTAAAGTAAAGTTGATTACTTTTCTAGGGTTTTTGATCGTAATGTTCTTCCCCCAATTCCGCTTCTGCAAAACATGGGTTCTGCGCAGAATTCCCAAATTTAGCTCCGCAATGTTGAATTCTGTGACTGCCCATTGCGCCATTTTAATCCTCGACTCCATATAATGCTCTTTTTTTCTTAGGCATTTTCTCAAACATCTTGTCTGCACTTGAATTTTTCCCACCATTTTGTAAAACTCGTACTATTTTCTCCTTTTCAAGATGGGTTGTGTCCATGGGAAGTGTTGTAGCCGCTACCCTTCGTCTTCCAACGAAGATTCTGGAGAATTCCCAGACAATGATCCGTACAGTTTTCAAAGAAAACACCTGTCAACGGAGCGTTCATTGGAGTGCGCTTCCGTCCCCTCCCACGACTTCCGTTTGGAGTACTCCGTTCTCACACAACGAGGATACTATCCGGACTCACTTGATAAGGAGAACCAGGACAGTTTCTGCATCAAAACCCAGCTCCAAGGTAACCCCGACATCCATTTCTTTGGTGTGTTTGATGGGCACGGACAATTTGGCACCCAATGTTCGAATTTTGTCAAGGACAGAGTCGTGGAAATTCTCTCCGACGACCCGACATTGCTCTCGGACCCCATCGAGGCCTATAATTCTGCTTTCCTGGCTACCAATGCTGAGCTCCATGGCCACCGTGACATCGATGATTCAATGAGCGGGACTACGGCGATCACGGTTCTCGTTGTTGGTGACACGCTTTTTGTGGCCAATGTGGGTGACTCGCGGGCAGTTATTGCGGTTAAGGACGGGAATCGGGTTGTTGCCGAGGACCTCTCTCGGGACCAGACGCCGTTTCGGAAGGATGAGTATGAGAGGGTGAAGCTATCTGGGGCCAGGGTTTTGAGTGTTGATCAAGTGGAGGGGATTAAGGATCCTGACATTCAGAGCTGGGGTGATGAGGAGAGTGAAGGTGGTGATCCTCCGAGGCTGTGGGTTCAGAATGGTATGTATCCTGGCACCGCGTTTACAAGGAGTGTGGGGGACAGGACGGCGGAGAGGATCGGCGTGGTTGCCGAGCCGGAGGTGTCGGTTGTTGAGCTCACACCAAACCATCTCTTCTTTGTTGTTGCAAGCGATGGCGTGTTTGAGTTTCTCTCAAGCCAGGCTGTTGTAAACATGGTATGTTCAGAATTACCAATTATGTATAGTTTCCCGTAAAATTTTTCCTAATAGATTTTGAATATCTTGAGTTAGAGATTTACTAAATGCACACAAAAATTTGATGTGGTTATGTTACTTATGTTCATTCTCTTGTGTGTGTAAGGCCCAATGTGAATGTCATTTTGAATGTTGGTATATAGTTGCAAACTTAATGTATGATTTAGAGATAGTATGTCATGGGTGACTAGTGTTTTCCAAGCATTTTAGGTAGTTACATCTAGGAGTCAATAAAAGAACTTTGTTGGGTCTTGTAGATTTTATAGTAGTAAGATCTAGCTTGGATTCTCTATTTGTGGACTTTTAGATGAGCATTTTTTTTACCACTGAAATGGAAGAGAGAGAGAGAGATTGTGTCTTCCCTACTCTCCCACTCATGTCTCTCCCTATCCTTTAGTGTTATCTTGAATTCCATTTGTTCTAGTGTTATATAATTTCCAGCCTGTTTGGTTCATAGTTTTGAATAGAAAATTAGAACGGAAACCCAAATTTTTGTGAAAGAAAACATTATAGCAAAAAGGTTTGAATGTGGTTATTATTTAGTTTTTCCTTGAGAGATTAAGGAGTTTCCTTGTTTCTTTCTTCATTTAGGCTGCAAAGTATACGGATCCTCGTGATGCCTGTGCTGCCATTGCTGGTGAATCTTATAAACTGTGGTTGGAGCATGAAAGCCGGACAGACGACATAACGATCATCATTGTTCACATCAGAGGCTTGAATGTATGAATTATGTAGACTTTCTTATGGTTGGATATTTTGCTGCCTTTTGTTTTTGCTTTTCCTTTTGTTTTCCCCTTACCTGAACAGATACCATGCCTTGTTCTGGTCTAAACTTGTGTGTATCATTTTACTGCCATGTGTTAAATGTGCCTGGGGATGGCTATAAGTTTGGGGTCCAATTTAGAGAGTTTATGTGGTTGGAGAAATGTTGTTTCAACTTCATATATAAATCATTTTATTTTAATTTGATTTGTACACCTTCTACTGACAAGTGGTTAAATCTTACTAGTAAGTTCTAACTATATTGGTTTTGTTATGAGGAATATGACTTATGTAAGACCGCCATTGCCGCATATAACTAGACCATGCCATGACGCTTTCTTTGTTTTTTTTTTTAAAGGGAAAAAAAAAGCTTCTGAGAGAATTATTATCCTATCTCTTCTTGTTGGCTGGTGTTTAACGCTTTTTCTTTTTTTTTTTTTGGGGGGGGGGATGTTTGCATATAGTCTGCAGCTGGATCTAGAGATGGATCAAGTGGGATCAATAGTAGAACTGCCTTAAGAAAAGGGAAAGGAACTTCAGACGTATTCGCAGCAACTGGGTCAGATGTTTATCGCTCAGTACGAAGCGATCTCTCAGATCTACAGTCCTGTCAGTATCATGTCTCAATGAATCGAAGCCCGGCTATTGTTGTTCCATCTCCCGCATGTCAAAGGCCCCGGGAAGTGGTGGGTCTCTAACTTTGTGTTATGCCAATCTCAAACATTTGCTCCGTATTGCAAGGCTCTCAAACTGTATGGTGCAATGTATCTGAGCATATGTTTGTCGTATCTTCTTGTACTGCAGTGACTCAACTGACAGTTTTTCGTGAAGCTGCCTCACATCTCCTTGACACTTAATCTTAGCGGTACTGGTCTAATACCTTTTAGGACTCCTTTAATATTTAACAATTTCCATCATGGTATTTTCTCGACGAAGAAACAAACTTAAAATCTTATAAGCATTTTCACAGTTACTCTTTGTAAATCCATTATTCTACAAGTTACTGTCAAAGAACATTCTTGTTTAAATTCTGAATCTTCTGTTTGCCTTGTCAACAGGATTAGCAGTGCAGTCAGCTGGCAGCAAAAGTTGTTAGTCCTACATTTACAGTACTTGTTTACTAATTGCAAGCGCGTCGCTAATATTACCTTGTCACACGGTTTTCTGACTATACCAATGCATTGAGGAGAAGAAAAATTGCTCTCCTTCAGCTCTAGCCTTGGCGTCAACTAATCCCAAGAGTGTAGAGAAAGAAAGAGGAAATAAGATTTGTAGATTCACAAGGATGTTCTCTTGCAGGAGGTTGGAGGTTGATGATCATGTAGTTGCAGGGTGCGGAAGTAGAGTGTTTATTTTACTACACGGCATTCTGCTTAAAACAATGTACAAAATTAAGCTTAGGTCGTGATTCTTCATTTTCTTGTTTCTTAGAAGAATGGTGATAGCCTGGTTTTTATTGGCATGAAAATTCTAGCTTGAATGGTTTGGTTTAGTTCGTTTATGCATGACTAGCTCATGAGCAATAACAATTTACAAGGGAATTCGTGTTTGTTATGAATGATGATGATCACGACTCTAGACTCGGACTCGGACTCGGACTCGGACTCGGACTCGTCTCCAATATCTCAATTTTCTCTTTGAAGAAATGGAGTCTGTGATTTGGGATGAATGTTCTGGTAACAAAACTGAGGCTTATGCTCAATAATTTCGAAGATATAAGATGGTTAGCATGAAAATACGGCCTAATCTGTACTCTTGTCCTTGTTCCTTAAGAAAGTGACAAAATACAAGAGTTGAGAGTGGCCTACATGTCTTTGCCTTTTGAAGCACCCTGAAGCCCCATCCAATAAATTGATAGCTCGCTGGTTCAAGAGTCAAGTGTACTTGCAAGAACTGCCAGCCAACTGCTTGAGGGAACGATTCCATTATGAGCAAACCCCACAACACATGATTTTTATTCATCCTCCAAATCCGTAGGCAGCTCTTAATGACTGGCCCACCCTATTCACATAGATATTGGATTATTTAATTATGAGAAAATTATATTTTATGTCATTTCTTTTAAAAATTGTGTTTATTTATATCATACTTAGAAAAATTTGTTACATTATTATTTATATTTCATGTTAAGTTATGCCACAAATAAACATGTGGCATTTATTAAAAGCAAATCTTAATAGATTGTATTTATGAAAATTTTCTTTTTATCTTTTGAACCTTTAATTTTAGGTTCGTTAAAAGGATATTACTTTTGGTATTTGATCTTATTAAATTTATACCTTCAAATTAAATTTAAAACACAAATTTATAACTTTTTTCAATCAATTTCAATTTTGACATAAAAAATTGTTTAAAATATCTTCAAATAAATAAAAAAAGAGGACTTCAAAAACCTAAAAAAAGTTTCCACTAAAGTCTTTTACTAAAAAAATGTATTAAATACTTTAAAAATATGTGTTTCATGGGTATTTGTTTTTGTATTCTTCTTTTTTGAAAGTTTTTATTTTTTTTCTTTTATGTAAAGATAAATTGGTCATTTTAAAAGTAAAAATAAACTATGACAAAGATAAGGTATAAATTTGTGTAATAAATCTAATTTAAAGGTATACATTTAATGAGATTAAAAATCAAATATATAATTTTTTTAATTAACTTAAACGGATGATATACAAATAAAAATATCTTTTTTCTTTTTGCCCTTTTCTTATTTGGACCCCCCACTGCCCCTTTTGTAGTTTTTTTTCAACAGAGAGAGGGAGAGATTTTACTCATTTATAGTCAAGGCTTGTTTGAGATTCTTCAGAAGATTAAAGTCCTTCACAGGCATGGAGTTTATAGCTTTGTCAGCTCGCGGTCTTTTCTTTGCAAGAAAGAAGAAATCATACAGGAAGCTACATTTGTTTGTTTTTTGGCCATCTAAGTTGGATTCGGAACCTTTTTTTTCGCTTGAAAACAAAAGTAAAAAATTTTATGGATTAAAAAAAAGTGCAAAATTTAACAGCCGCAAATAATTAGCAGACTAGAAGTATTCAGACAATTTCTCGTCTATCCTGTTTTGTAACATGTTACATTTCTCCAACAACCTGCTCAACTTTTCAGCTTCCTCGTTCACCTTGTGAGCCACCACAACTTCTCCAACACCGTTATCTGCAATAACGTTTCTACAATCCGGATCAACCACGGAATCATCCTCCATGAATTCACTTGTTGTAATGGCCTCTTCAGATTCACCATCAGGGGCCAATTGGGGAACAACTTGATTAGCTTCTGGCAGTGGCCGATACTTGCTGAAAGGAAGAGGGTTACAACTAACTTCGATCATTTCATCTAGAGATGGTTGGCTTAAATGATAGGGGGACAGTCCACTGCCTTCAAGACCCAACACATCCAGATCACCAATAGCTGAAGTGAAATCAGGACGGTCCAAAACATAAGCTGAAGATAACGGCCCGCTGGCTATGCCCATCAATCGCCAATTGAAAATACGCTTGAAGATCATAACCCAATTCGGAACAATATGGAAGCACGAGCCGCGCAGCTCAAGTCGAGAGCTTTGCAGCATTATGGATGCCTCTTTTATAGCAAGCGCATGTCCCATCAATATACTGGATTCTGTCAGGTATGTGATCAAGCTCTTACCGAATTCTACTCGCTGGATCTCAATAGTTTCTCCAGCGCCTGAGCCTTTGGCCAAGTATGATAAGTCGCCGTGGAAAGGAGGAAGTTTACAGTCCTGTAATGCAGACATCAGGGGTTCAATTTTCTCAGCTGAACTCCACCCATTTTCTGGCATGCATCCCTCCACAAATCTATGCTCATCGGTGAACTCTTCCAGCAAAGCAATCTCAGGGCAAGGCCAACTCATAGGATTTGCTTTGGCTGCAGTATCAATCTCCACAAGCGACTGGTCCAAGGCTTCGTTGAATGCCCGGACACAATCATTTGGATCTACTTCATTGTCTTTCATCCTGTCTAGTGCCTCCAAGGAAGGATTCAAGTGAGTAAGAACAAGTTCACGTGTTTTAACGCAATGAAGAATAAGTTGCGCAGGTGATTCACTTGCCAGCCACTGTAGTCCCTCCCTTAACCGGGTGTCACTAAAAAACCCATCCAAACATTCTAATTGCTGGTCTTCGACAAGGGAAACAACCAGAAAGCTACTTATTCGTGACTTGTCCATGTCAAGGAGGCCTAATTCATTTGCTATAACGGAGGGAGGATCTGAAGCCTCATCCTCGAATGAGCCACTTAAGATTAGAAGAGGCAAGCAAGAACCAGAAGGAATTGACATCAAAAGTTTATGAAGCTGAGCTTTTTGATGATTCCAAGGGATGCTATCACTTACAAGGAACAAAACAGCATTTGCACCAGAAACAGTATCCATTAGATCATTGAAATTTGCATCCTTAACTACAGACAAGCAACAGGTTAGATCTCTACGCAACCGGCCAGGAATCAATTTCTTCCAAATTGACATCCCAGGATATGAAATTACCAAATTGTCATCCGCTTTGCAGGAAGGTATGAGTTTCGAGTGCAACCAAGGACCCATTCGCAAACGGGCAGTTTGGCCGTATTTACCCAAATTAGCTTCTTTTGAATTTGGAGAACATACAATAATTTTCCAACAGAGGCATTTTGCATCAGGGTTTCGTCTGCGCAGCGTACCCACTATTTCTTCAGAAACATTCAGTCTTGACCACGATTGTTCATGCTTTGTATATCTCTCCCTCAAAACATGATCAAGTTCAAACTGCCCAGATGTGCTGGGTGGCTACAAAATAAAAAAATAGAGTAAAGATACACATAAAAATAAAAATAAAAAGGAATCAACTTTAAGAGAAAATCACTTCAACTAGTTTATTTGCCCAATAAATGGCGAGTAGGATGAGGAGAAAAATGAGACAAATCATGTGTTCAATTCACACTATAGCTCACCAAGATAGAGGAAGAGGACTTTGCTAACAAATAAGGCATACAAAGGAAATTCAATTAACTGCCCTTCTTTTAGAAAAACGTGCAAAGGAAAAACCAGACAGTGCATGCAGAGTAATATTAGTTGCAGGATATCGAAATTTGTTCAAGTCACACTATAGCTCATGAAGATAGAGGAAGGGGACTTTACTAACAAATAAGGCATACAAAGGAAATTCAATCAACTTTCCTTCTTTTGGAAAAACGAGCAAAGGAAAAACCAGATGGTGCATGCAGAGTAATATAAGTTGCAGGATATCAAAAAGCTTACATCTTGTTTCGGTTGAAACATTGGCCCCAATGGTAATGAATCCAATGCAGCATTTGCAGCTAGCTGCCTTTGCTGTCGCAACTCCCTTTTCCATGAAGCACGTCTCTTCCATGACCTGAGCAAGGGGAATGTAAAGACAATGAGGACCATGGTGGAACAATAATAATCATAACAAATAGGCATAACAAATAGAAACCTTATTATCAACTTGAGTTTTGCCTCGGCAATTTCTTCATGTTGATAGTTCGCAATAACTTCCTCATTTTCATAATCCGGGAGGACATCCAAAGGTTCTTCGTCTTCCAACTCATTATCTGTATCTTGAGGCACTGGAGTCTCCACAGCATTATTATATGGAATCTCTGGAAGTCTATCTTGCAGGGTTGCCTTCGAAACAAAATTCAATGGCATTTCTTTTCTGTCAGAATGCATGCTTATCTGTGGAGGGCTAATGAAAGAAACATCATAGTTTGGCTTTTCTTCATTACTAACTCTGTTAGAAGAGGGTTTTGGCAAGGATAAATCCCACGATAAAGAATAGAAACCAGGCAACTGATGCACATCTTTACGCTGCTGACTAAAAATTGGATTTTCAACAACGGGCCACATTTTTTTGGGTTCTTTTGGGGATGGAACAACTTCAAAATCAGCCATTTCTTCATCAACCGAATGCACGGGGCTAAAAACTTCAACAGCTGAGGTATTGTGAACAGATTTTTTCTTTTCATCAGATGGGCAAGTTTTTAGTTTTTTATCAATTGTCTTGGCCTTCTGAATTTCTTGAGGTGCTTTAGTAGGTGATATGACTTGACTAGGAGGCGAAACATCCTCCAATATCAATCCTGATTTTTTATGATCAACCAGTTTAGAACACTTGGTAGGATAGTCCTTATCGCTGTTGAGAAATGGTCCTTCCTTAACCATATATGGCTCCTCAAAGACCTTTATAAGAAAACCATGGTACTCCAAAAGGCTTTCCATGTCCTCCTCCTTTGTTCATTTACAATGAAAACGTAAAATAAGTAAGAAAAGTATATATTCAATTTCCAAACAAAACAATGTACAGAGTTTCAAGTAAAAAAAACAAACGGGTACCTCCATTGCCAGCCACTTAGCAACATGGCTAACAGGTAGACCTTGATTATTCTGAAGTCCAGCAAGTAAAGAAGCGAGTGCTTGTGTCCGTAACTGGTCAAATAGAATAGCAAACAAAAAAACAGTGTACTTCTATATGGTGCATAAGTGCAAAAATGTTTGTGTAAGCTCATATAAAGAAAGAAGACGTGACAGAAAAATTCCAACATAGACAACAATTATGATAATCTGATGACCTATAAAAATGTGTTATTTATTATTGGGCTACAGAACTGTAGGAATAGGCTACCCAAGTCTAAGAGAGATCACTTTAAAAATTGCTTTATACCTTGGCAAAGTGAGCATGCATTAAGCATGCTTGTAGATAACTAGCTTTCCTTGCCAGCCGAAAAAAGGCAGTAAAGTTTCCTGTTCTACAGGCTCTGGAAGCGCAACACAAGTCACTTATTAGGTTATATTTTGTATGGTTTCCAAGAAATACAGCAATGAGGAGTAACAACCTTGCCACATTGCGTGCAAACAGCACCTCTTTTGTTTGTCTTATCTCAGGAGTCATCTTTGCAAGATCAAGTGAGAGCTCTGCCGGTTCAACCTAGTAGGAATGATTATTTTCATGGACAACAACAAAATGAAACTTGTACAATTAAGCAGCTGCCGCATATGACTTACCATGTACCCTGGATGCTTGTCTAGCTTGAGAAGTGCATAATATCCACGAAATTCTCTCTCTGTGGGAATGGATATTCCTTTCTTTCTGTGATCATCATACAGTTGAAACAGTTCAACTGATGTTTTATTCATCTGTTCAATGTTCAGGTGCGCATCAAAACCCTCAGAGAAGCCTTCTCCCTTTGAGTATTCGCATAATTCGTGCATGGCAATTATGTGAAGTCTTATCTGAAACAAACCCAAAACAATTAGAGATATTAAACAGTTATGAAAGACCAGGATTTGCGCATAACACCAAACATATTCAAACCTGCAACTGGAATTAGAAAAAAAAAAAGCACATATCTCAGGTGCTAGTGGAAAAATTCTAAATTAACCTATGACACTGGGTTAACATGAAAGGAAGTTCCTTATCTAGAACTCATGACAAGAGTGCCACAAACCGACTAAAAACAATGAAAGGCTAATTCATTATGAATGCAAGAAAGCTACGAGATTGAGAGTCTAGTTTGTGTTTCTATCATCATGAATGCAAGAACGTCTGGTCTCAATTGCAGACATTTTGTGCTAAAACTAAAGTTTCTTTATAATAATTGCTAAATTAATACATACCATTTGCTCCAGCATAGTAATAGCACCTTGGTTAAAAATGTGTTGCATTCTCAAATCCATTCTAATTGCTCGCATCCTATCCCACAAGAAGTTATATATGCCAAGAAACCTGTCATTATAAGGCTGATCAAGCAAATTGAGCAAATAGTCAATTGTCTTCTGCAGAACAGGCATTGGTCGTATCAAGTTTGCATCCCTCTCAGCTGTCCTAGTATACTGCAACAGAACGAAGAAAACGGATATTAACACTCGTTATAGGGTAAACATTTTTAAAAGTTTCAGCCAAAATGTAACAGCCCGTTTTATATAAAACAGAGTATGAAAAGCACTACCTTTTTAACAGCAAGATACTTGCTAGTCTGATTTCTATCCCCATCCAACCGTTCAAACTGGTCAAGATCCCCTTTTCTCTCTCGCTCTCCCCTTTCCGATTCTGAAGCAAAGAACCATATTTAAAGAAGAAAAATTAAATTTCATAAGAAATCCACAGTAGAAGGAAGTAGTAAAGTCATACAATATAATATATCGACAGAACTCGAATTAAAGAGTCAAGTACACTATTTTTTTAGAGCTACTCTATCTTTTGTAACCCTTAGAAACTGAATTCAAGACCTGAACGTTGCAAGTGGCAAAAATTTATCAATTAGTTCACAAGCTGGCTCTACTCATGAAGTTGGGAGAGATACCAGGACACATATCCATGCATAAACCGACAATAACACTGGATGATCTTGAGCCTTCATACTCAGATAAAGCACTGCCACTAGCAAACTCTTCAGCCAATTCTGTAGAATGTTCTGGACTTAATTTGTTCCTCCCAAAAATAGCTGGTTCATGTAGAATGGTTGATATCTTTATCTCAGCAGCATCAGTACTGCTTTGTGCTTTTTCTCCTAGTTCAACCTTGAAGCGGGCCAATCTCTTTGCCTTGGCTTGCATTTCTCTGCAAATAGAATCAAGATATTCTGAAGCAAAACAAAAAATATACTAAAACTTAATGATGAAAAGAAATTAACCCATACAAAATCCTACCGTTCAGCATCTTGAATATCTAAGGAGCTTCCCTTGGTGATTTGAATGCTGGAATGTAAAGGAGGTGATCTTGATCTTTTTGTAACCTGGAAGCTGGTGGTTGCACCAGCTTGAGAAATAGTATTGCTTGCATGTGGCAAAGACCTCTGAGGAGCTTGAGAATCATGAGTACTGAAGTTGACATTTGAATCAGTACCCAATGCAGAAGGAGATAAAGAAGGCCTGGGAAGGAAAGCACAGATAAGACTCAAACAATTTTTTTCTCCTCTCGTTTTTCCCTTTCAGGGGTGGGATTCCATGGAAGTTTAAGTACCAAAAACACCCTAAAAGAGTAAACATGTCTTTTGTATCTATCAGCATGTGTAACGCACTCGATTGCTCATGTAAAATATTTTATCACTTGCCAATTTACAAAAAACCATTTCTTGGCTCAATTTCTGCTGCTTATTATGAAGAAAGTTTCTATTTCAAAAAGAATTTTATTGGGTATTTCTCAAAGGAGCCACCTAAATTATGATGGAAAGAGGAACCCAAACCATGCATGGTTATTGTAAAATAAGACAAAAAGTAACAATCATCAAGATATATATAAAAAAAAACGGGGAAAGAAAAATGGAAAGCATGTGTATTTTTCCTCATTTTAGGTAAATTTTTTTGAAGTCATCCACATAGATTATTTTCCAAAAACATAAAATACAAACACTATAACAAAAAAAAGTAACAAATTAGTAGTTATGTTCTTTTATTCTATGCAGGTTACCTTTTTGCATTGTTTTGAGGGAACTGAGAACTTTCATGGAACTCTTTGTTGGCAAATGGTGGAGTAGAGGACCTGGTTCGATTTGTGACTTGGACATTACCAAAACGACTTCCTTCAGAAACATAAGAGCCTATATAAGGTGAGACTGAAGGTTGGTCCTCCGTAGCCTGCAAATTGATAGAATTACCTGATGACTTGGGCCGTTCATCTAAAGAATAGATGGATGAAGCAGGCCTGCAAAAAAAAAAAAGAGGGGGGGGGGAGCAAAGATTCATCAAGAAACACAACGGTGTGCAAACAAGCAGAATGGAGAAGCATTGAACAAAGACTCTGCAGCACATTGTCATCCAAAAGGCAACCGTTCATGTCAACATTAAGTGATATATTACAGTAAGAAGAAAGATACATCATACATCATACATCAACAGGATGATCAGACCATTATGAGCAGCCAACCAGCAAAAGCATAAAGTGAGCATTGTTTTTCTCTTTAAAGAAGAAGGCTAACAACTATAAACACTAGCTCCAGTCTCAAACATGATGCACAGGATTCCAAGAATGCTAGCTGAACACATGGGAGTAATGTTTGTCACCAGCAACAAGATAGAATTCATCTTTGTGTGCATAAGCATACATATGCACATAAGTCCGACATGGAGACTTACCGTACAGGTGCAGTTCGAACAGAAGAAGGGCGAAAAGCCTCAACAAAATGGCTGCTTCTAGAATCCACCTCCGGCGACTGAGTTCTCGGAGGAGCCAAGTGACTACAATCATCAAAAACCAAATCTAAGAACCATGAAACTTCAAGTACCTGGTAAACGCAGGCAGAAATAAGAAGGAAAACAAACTAACAAGTACAAAATCTTACCGTACAGGCCCAAATCCAACAGAAGCAGGATGGAAACCCTCAACAGGAGGATTGTTCCTAGAACTCGGCTCAGGTGACTGAGCTCTCGGAGGAAAAAAGTGACTGCAATTATCAACAAACCAATCTAAACATACAAGACTGAGCATCTAGTAAATGAAACAAAGAAAGAAAATCAAAAACTTACCGTACAGGTCCAGCTCCAGCAGGAGAAGGACGAAAATTCTCGGCAGCAAGATTGTTTCTAGAAGCCAATTCGCATGTCAGCAAACAGAAAATTCCAAACCAAAACAAGCAAGCAAAAGGAAGTGAAACTAAGAACAAGAAGAGCTCTTCGGAGTTACCTTCTAGGGAAACCTTGGCCAGAATTTCTCGAATAATCTTCTCCTCGAGACGGAAACGACGGCGAATTGGATCGTCTACTGTCTTGCGATCGAGAAACCTTGAGAGTAAGACTGGTATCGGAATTCCGCGAAGCCACGGCCGATGTGAAAATAGAAGGCAGCGGCCTTTGGGCGCCGCCATTGTTAGGCGGAGACTGGAAAACGGGCCTGGAGAACAATTACGTCAAAATCAATCAACATATCGCATTCATAACAATCCGTTTCGTAATTCCAAGGCGAAATAGGAAGGAAGAAAGAAACCGACGAAGTTGATGGGAGTTTGGAGCTGAGAGAACCTGGGAGACAGCAGAGGAGGAGAAGCGCCGGGAAAACGCGGCGCTTGCTGAGAAGGAGAGGAAAATGGCCGAGCAGCATTGCCGATTGCATTCTGCGCTACGAGCCCTCCGGATGCGGTCTTTGGCCCTGCCACCTTGCCAAATCCAGCACCCTCCATTTTTCTTCTTCTTCTTCTTCGTCTAGGGCAAATTCAAAGCTTTTTCCATGAAAGAACTGGTTTCTTTTTTTTTTTTTTTTTGTTCTCGAGCTTTTCCCTTCTCTTTAACTCTCTATAATTTCTCTTCTTCAGTGAGGGCTTTTTCTTCCCTTTTTTCCGCAAAAAAGATGGGAAAAAAATAATCGTGGTTGAAGAAGAAGAAGAGGCGCTCTTCAAATTAGATGATTAAACGGCGTCGGTCTTACATTCGAAGAGAAGATGAAGGGGCGCTCTTCAAATTGGGTCACCAAACAGCGTCGTAAATTAGATCATCAAACGACGTCGTTATTGGAGTCTGGGCTAATTCATGGGCTGCCTGGGCCTGGAGGCTAATCCACAGAAGAAAGTCCAACCCATTATCTGTTTTTAAAAAACAGGGTTTAATAAGGCATGGCCTTTTTTATTGGTATTTAACCCTAGTTTATAAACATTCTTCGTATCTTTTAATATATATGTATAAATATATAAAAAATCTTGATAATAATATTGTTAGTTTTAATTTTTTTTAAAAATAATGATAATACATGTATTTAAGATTTTAAACAAATTACGATATTAATATATTAAAAAAACCCAATAATTAAGGTATTTAGTGCTTACATTCAAATTGATGTCTTAAATAACAATTTTAAAATTCTCTCAGCTAAAAGATAAAATTTTTTTACCGATGAATTAGAACCATGATTTTACTGAAAAATGATAATAATATATGAGGACATTCATTTTTTAAGGCTTCAAGTGATAATGACATATCTTTTTTTTGGTAAGATGTAATTAAATTAATAATATAGTATTTATAAAGTCTTTTTGTATATCTTATAAGTTATATAATTGATATATCATTAAATTAATAATATGTAATGATAATGATACTTAATGACATTTATTTTTTAAGACTTCAAATGATAGTGATATTTCTCATTTAGTTTGTGCTAACATTATGGATTGATAATACAAACAATATTACATTAAGTTAATGACATTCAGTTTTTATTACTTCTTATTTTTTTTGAAATTATATTGTGAATAATTTAATGACATTGATGATTTTTTTTTTTTTTACTTAAGTTACGTTGTAACTAATTTAAATGTATTTGTATTTTTCTAATATCAATTTATTTTTTTCAAGGACTTAACTATATAGAAAAAAGAAAAATTGTTAAAAAAACTAAATATAATAAAGTTTACTTAAAAGACAGTTTTGAATAATTTTTAAAAAAAGACATATCAATGATATAAGAGTCTGTTTGGTTCATAGATTTGAGTAAAAAATTTGAACGAAGATTTAAATTTTTGTGAGAGGAAATACTGTAACAAAATGATTCGAACCGTGATTCGAACTAACAAATCAAACGGACTCTAAGACGCATTGTGTAATTTTTACGAAGACAAAGACAAGTAGGTCCACTTCTCCGCCACGTGTAAAATGAAATAATCATGTGCAGATTTTTCAATTTTTCTTGCCAATGATGATTTTCTGTCCAACTTCATTTTTTTGGGGGAAATATTTATCTATTTTCTCGAGAAAACAAATCAAATCGGATAGCATCTTAGCCAGGGTTTGTGGACTTGAAGAGTTCACTATAACGCAGAGGGGAGATTCTCAGCCCCAGCCATGGCTGCAGTACCGAGTGGCTCGGTTCAAAAAACAAAGGAAGAATGGCGAGCGATTCTCTCTCCTGAATAGTTTTGGATTCTTCGTCAGAAAGGAACAGAGTAAATTTCCATCCTGGTTTATTGATCGATCGCAGTAGAAAGTTTTAATTTTTGTATTTTTTTAAAAAAAATTAATATGAATTTTTGTTTAATTGGATTTATCTTGTTGTATAATTATCGGTTGAAATTTCATAAAGACAATTTTAGATTGATCAGTTACAGCTATGTGGAAGAATAAAAATAGTGATAACCAATTTGCAGAATGTTTATGATTAGTTTATGACCTATGAATTTTTAGTTTTATTGTCATTTTGTACAAGTATGTTTGACCACTTTTGGATGTTACATGCTTTTCTAATCTAGCTGTATAGCTTGATTTACTATGTTGTTTAAACATGTCTTTTAATTTCTATATTAAAAAAAAAAGTGTCTTTTTCACAAGGAACATAATTAAGATAAAAAAAAGTCAAGATTTTCAATAATTGGGCCTAGAGCTTAAACCGATCATAAGTAACCAATTCAATTCGCACTGTGCGGATTGGATTGGATTGGATGCTATTTGTACTAGCGAATTGCATCGGTTGAACAGTCTTGCCAAGTGATGCTCATAATAAAAATAGTTATGGTTACAGATCGGGACTTGGGAATTGTGCACAACTTAATGGTAGGTTTTCCTTGGCTGGTATAATGAAATTCATTTCCATGACCTCTATCTATTCTTTGTTTTTATCCCCCTTTTAGGTCTATTATGGTTTATGGTAAAACCGTAAACTACGCCCCTTTTTCCTTCTTTTTCAGGAAGGAGAGCTAAAACAGTTCCAAGCTCTTGGCTTAACTTCTGCCTGCGTTTGATGTGTTTAAACAGGCTTAGGAAATGTTCTTAGTGTTTGAGTTCTGCCTTCATGTTACAAGTTTGTAGTGTTCAAATTGTGTTAAGCTATGCAGGGAGAGAGGCACCAGGAAATACGACAAGTTCTTCGAAGAAGGGGTTTGCAATTGCGCTAGTTGCAACACACCACTTTACAAGTCCACAACCAAATTCAACTCCGGCTGTGGTTGGCCTGCATTCTTTGAGGGCCTGCCTGGAGCTATAAATCGCTTCGTGAGTATCGGTTGCTTGTTATTGGAACATACAACTCTTGTTTGTTTTGTCATCGTTTTTAAGAAATTAGTGTGACAATTGATTTTCAACCATTTTTTTTTTCAGCTAGATCCAGATGGGAGAAGAATCGAGATAACATGTGCAGCCTGTGGGGGGCACTTGGGCCACGTTTTCAAAGGTGAAGGGTTCAAGACTCCGACAGATGAACGGCACTGCGTCAACAGCATTTCCGTCAAGTTTATTCCCGGGAATGCTTCCCTCTAAAGCCTCGAGTGGTCTATAAAACCCTTTAACTTGGTGTGAAATAATTCCTACTAATAGTCTCTGCCTTTTTGGCCGATGATGTCTGTTGTTGTTGGTTTTATGATGTTCAGACAAGAACATTTTCTCTCCTTTCTTTTTTCTTTTTCCCCTGCAAGGGTTTTAAAGCCATAATTTGAAATAAAGCAGTAATCTTTGAGGGAAATGGACCCAAGAATGCTATAGGGTATTCCAAATTCCCATGATGTGGAATAAGGTTCTAGGCGCTTAGAATCTTTACTTATAAAGTGTTTGATAGGTTAATTAGGATTGTTGCTTAAAACTGTTTTTATTGTAGCGTATGAGAGCTTTGTACTGTAGCGATTTTTTTATTGTTACTAAAGAGTTTTACATTGTTTGTAACTGAGAAAGTAATCTGGAGTACGACTGCCAAACATAGTACTAGAGTACATCAGCACATTGTTTCAAAACTGACCAAGTCGCTCAAGTAAAGAATTATGAAAAAAAATAAAAATAAAAGTATACATTGCCACGACACAAAAGAAAAAATAATAATTTAAAGGAAAAACGACATCACACAGATAAACAACCACAAACAATTAAAAAGAAACGACATCAACTTTGAACCAAGTGAGAGCATAAATGAGAAAAGAAAAACGACAGCGTACACAAGTGCATTTAACAGCATCAAAAAATATTT
>CAMOHE010048070.1:0-16511 GCA_946598075.1 Artocarpus hirsutus
CTCTCCCCATGACTCAATAGGTCGCTCTCTATTTCGTCTCCTATTTATGACAAGTTGATCCCACCAGGTAATAGCATAATCAGAAAATTCAATTACAGCCAGTTTTACCTTCTTCGCCTCAGAATAGTTGTAGCAGTCGAAGACGAACTCCATTTTCTTCTCCCATTCTAGGTACACTTTAGGATTTGATTTGCCTTGAAATAATGGTATCTTCAATTTTATGCCTCTCAAACTATCATTTTCCCAGTTCCTAACTCTTCTATCCTGTCCAAATCTCCGGTGACTACCCGCTGAATCTTCTCCTTCATCAAACTCTTCCCCATAGTAGTCATTAACCTCTCCTCTAACCAGAACCCTTTCCCACCTACGTGCATGAGGAACATGTTGTGGTTGTTCCACATGTGCATTTTCTATCCTGTCTATCCTCTCATAAAGCTGTTTTAACTCTCCTCTCAACAATCACCTCATTTCCCCTATCATCGCTTCCATGAGGATTTTTGGATCTATTGCACCAGAGGTACCCTCAATAGTGTTCTTGCTGTTGTTTGACATTTTTTTTCTGCAAAATAAAGTAAGAAACAATGCAAAGGACCTTACCACACTCCCTTACGTGTTTCACTCGTGAAATGGTTCACTCAATTTCACTCTTGTTTGCGCTCAATACTTTTCAGCTTTTATCCACTCTAATACTCTCGCCTCTCGTGCCTTTTTCCACTCATAAATTCTCACTCAGTTCCTATAGAACTAGTCAAATCAATCTCAAAATTTCCTTGACAATTCACAAATAGATTACCAAGGAAGCTAAGAGTATAACAGGTAATGATAATTTGGGCTTTCAAAAATTTGAGCAGAAAAGGAACGAAATTTTGAGCAAAAATTTTGGTCTTTGTAGGGAATTCAATTTTGGGCTCCTTAAACTATGAATAACAAGAATCAAACAAAAAAATTTTAAGATGGGTCTCCAGACTTTTTTTTTTTTTTAGATCCTATTGTCTCTTCTTTCCCTTGTTTTTTTTTTTTAAAATAAAACTCGACTTTGATTATGGAAATCAAGACTCACGAATAATTGAAACAAACAAAAACTAAGGAAACAGATAAGCAAAACCTGATTAGAACCCCGACTCTGGTACCAAATGATACGAACCATGCCAAGAACTGACTCGACCCTAACCAGAATTGGCCTCCAAGATTGAAACGCCTAATTGGATTTGAAATGGAACCACGACCCGATGCCTAACAAGAAGCACGAACCTTGGTATGTGAGGAAGCCACAATCAGTTATGGACGGACTGATTGATAAGTCTTTAAACGCCACAGAATCTTCTGATAAGTTCGAATAGTTTGTTTAGGAACCGAAGAGAATTAAATCTCAAATTGTGTGTAAAAACTTATTACCATTGAATGAAATTTGTTACAATATATAGTGGTTCCCCTTTGCAAATTTTGAGCTCCTAATTGCCCATGGAATTTCGGGCAAATCAATTACTAGCCAAAAAGATGCTCAATCTAAAGCAAATAAAGTAAGTTTCCTAAATGGCTTAAAAGCCTTACAATAATATAAAAGTAAACACATGTTTTGTAAAAGAAAAGGAAACTAGACAATAATTAGCCAATTAGCTGATTCTTCTCGCCACTTGTTACCTCAAATTGGGAAAGTAACTGAAATGGGAAGTAGCGAGATTATTTGCAGCCATAGGATTATTCAGTCCCTTCTAGAACTTGAATCACGCATTTGTTGGTCTGGTTGTCACATGCAATTCCTTCAATAGGCCTCCATACGATAGCTTGAGCCCAAGATGCTTGAATCAGCCCAATAAGCATTTCTTTGAACTTCTTCACACGAGCTCTCATAACTGGACCAATGGGAACTTGAATTGGATCTAAATATGTCTCCACCCTTGTGCTCTTGCTTGTGCTACCAATGCCCTCATCAATTTTTGGGGCATGTAGTATCAAAAGATGGAATTTCTATAGATCCCAGTGAGATTGAAACAGTAACTCATTGGTCGAGACTAAACAATGCTTTAGAGATTCATAGTTTTCTTGGCTTAGCAGGTTATTATTGTAGATTTGTTGAAGTATTTTCAAAGATTGCTACTCCACTTACATAATTGACAAGGAAGAATGTGCATTATTTGTGGTCAGATGCTTGTGAAAGAAGTTTTCAAGACTTGAAGCAGAGATTGGTAACAGCTCCAGTTCTCACCATTCCTTCAAATGATAAAGGATTTGTGGTCTTCAGTGATGCCTCTAGAAGTAGGTTGGGATGTGTTTTAATGTAAGATAGAAAAGTTGCAGCTTATGCTTCTCATCAACTAAAAGAATATGAAAAGAATTATCCCACTCATGATTTGGAGTTAGCAGTTGTAGTGTTCGCAATGAAGATATAGAGGCATTATTTGTATGGTGAAAGATGTGAGATTTATACTGATCATAAAAGCCTCAAATACCTCTTTACACAAAAAGAGTTGAAGATGAGACAAAGAAGATGGTTGAAGCTGATTAAGGACTTTGATTGTATCATTAATTACCATCCTAGAAAGGCTAATGTAGTAGTAGATGCTTTAAGGTTGATTTTAAACTTGAAATGACCTCCTTAACACGTAAGTAACTAGAATATGTTTATTGGTTTATTGACGAAATATAAACACCTATTTTCAAAAAGACTGGACATCTGATCTCAAGAGGAAAACCCTAACAATGATTTTTACAATACTCCATAATACGAGGTAAGTAGAATTTCACTTGCATCACCATAAATGTTGTACATGTTTGCATGTATGGTTATGATCTATGGAGCATAAGTAACATATGCATGTTTTAATTTTGAGAATTATGTAAGCATGCATTATATGTTAAAGACATTGTACAAAAAATGTTATTTAAAAGTTGAAGCATATAAGAAGAAGTTTTATGAGGTTTTATGGGCTACTTGTGATGGGATGGTATATTTAATTGAGTTAGTCTCGATGGAGGCTACTTCACTGTATTTCTCATTGGAGGCATACGGTTTTGATATGTTGTCTTGATGGAGACTTATGGACCTTGTTGTTATCTCGATGGAGATTGTCTCAACGGGAACTTATGGTGTGGGAAGCCACACAATGGCATTTATGGTCCAAAGGAATCAATAGAAGGAAACCTACCTTTTATAGGAAGCCCTAGAGTAAAATCATGCGCACGTTATGTTTTATACAAATTGGGTACAATGTAAGTTTTCAAAGAAAGAAAAGCCTAACTTATAAGGGATCATTTATGGCATAGTCATTCATGTTGCATATTAATTTTACTTGCTAGGCATAGGCTCACTTAGTTATGGTGATGCAAATAATGACAATTCTCAGCATTAGTAGTAGGATGCTAGGCAACTAGCTGGTGTTCTCCTCTGCACTTGTGGACTTATATATGTGGATAAAGTTGACCTGTTTTGAGACTTTTCACTACTGCTTCCTTTTAAATGCCTTTAGAGGCTATAATTATGATATGGCTGATTTCATTTTGAGATATGTATTATATTATGTGTATAGCATTAGCTAGTTTAAGTTTCTAAAGTAAAGTTATACTCCAGTTATATAAAGAGTTCCAACATTCAAATTTTCTCATATATTTTATATTAACCTTATGTGCCAAATGTTACAATTTAAAAAATTAAGAGTAATAACATGGTATGTTATGTATTTTAAACTTAGATTAAATAGGTGTTACATAGCACAAGATGCGGGTGGAACCAACAAACACAACAAAAGGTGGGGAATACTTTGAGGTTATAAAATGAAGATTAGAAAAGCCACAAAGACTGAGACTGAATATGGCAAATACTTGAGGTCTGAAGACCAAGATGGAAACCCCGTGTTATTATTGTTACTTTGGTCAAAATGATGGACAGGTTCTGAAAACCATGGCCTATCATTATTGGCTAAGTACCACACTCCAAGGGTAACCAAAAGAAGAAAGAATTGTGATATGAACCCCACCAAGAACTGACGCGACCTTAACCAAAATTGGTCTGCAAGATCGAAACACCTAATCAGATTTGAAATGGAACTGCGACCCGATGCCTAACAAGAAGCACGAACCTTGGTATGTGATGACGCCACAATCAATTATGGACGGACTGATTGATAAGTCTTTGAACGCCACAGAATCTTTCGATAAGTTCGAATAGTTTGTTTAGGTACTGAAGAGAATTAAACCTCAAATTGTGTGTAAAAACTAGTTGCTATTGAAAGAAATCCGTTACAATATATATAGTGATTTCCTCTTTGCGAATTTTGAGCTCCTAATTGCCCTATTGATTTCGGGCAAATCAATTACCAGCCAAAAAGATGCTAAATCTAAAGCAAATAAAGTAAGTTTCCTAAATGGCTTAAAAGCCTTACAATAATATGAAAGTAAACGCATGTTTTGTAAAAGAAAAGGAAACTAGACAAAAATCAGGCAATTAGCTGATTCTTCTCGCCACTTGTCGCCTCAAATTGGGAAAGTAACTGAAATGGAAAGTAGCCAGATTATTTGCAGCCATAGGATTATTCGGTCCCTTCTAGAACTTGAATCACGCATTTGTTAGTCTGGATGTCACATGCAATTCCCTCAATGGGCCTCCATGCGATAGCTTGAGCCCAAGATGCTTGAATAAGCCCAATAAACATTTCTTTCAATTTCTTTGCACGAGCTCTCGTAACCGGACCAATGGGAACTTAAATTGGATCTAAATATGTCTCTTCCCTTGTGCTCTTGCTTATGCTACCGATGCCCTCATCAAGTGAAGTAGCTAGTCCCAAACCAAACATGACAAGTCCAACCTTTGGGACGTCATAAACATAAACATAGGGTGTGCAGTACTTAATTAAGTGATACATATATATAGATATACCTTTAACATACCTCGTCAATAAAATATCCTTTAAATCTTCTTGTTGCAACAAGAGTTTTCATGAGAAAACAACATGTAAAAAGAAACTTAAAAAATATCATAAAACATGTTCTGAAAACTTTTTTGTAAACATTTATCATGCTGCTGGTGAGAATGTACTTACTTGTCTTGCTTGCTTACTAAACCTTAACTTGGGTGACGTTGTCGCAGTTCTTGGTATGCTTGCCTTTTGGAGTGTTCATGTCCATCATTCATACAATACATAAAATTAATATTCCTCTTCATGATATCAACTAATACCATATTACATCCTCATATATCAGTCTTAACAAAACAAGGCATCTTTGAGTCACAAACATACACTTAAGTCAAAAAACATAAAGATAGAAAACTTAACTTTTAATAACTTGGAGAAATTAATCTCAACTTATAGGCATAATTAAAATGTAAGAATTATTCCATAACATAGCTACCATATATAAACATCACTCAAATTTTCTTTTCTTGAAAATATTAATCTAAATTATCTTTTTCTAATTTTTAAAACATTCAAGTAAATCTGCCAATAATAAAACTACTTGATTTTTAAAGATTCATAACCCTATATCTTTCAATTTATATTCAATTAGAACACGAAAATTTGCAAGAATAAAGTTAACATATATATATATATATATATAATGCTCAAATTTTTCTTTAGCCATAAAGATTTCATTTGTAATTAAAATAAATCACATATTCAATACCATAAAAATTTGCTAGCAAAGTGTAGGCAGTGAGTAATCCTAATTAAAAGTTATGTATTAAATTATTTATGCTATAAAATAATTTATGAAAATTATTACATATAATAGACATATCAGATAATAGCATATCCAAAATTTAGCTTTAAATAAATTTGGAGTAATTCAAAACACAAGTTCAAATTCAAAGTTGATATTAACATTAGACATGCTAGAAAGCGAATATGTTCCATTCAAACTTTTTTTATAAAGTCAAATATGTATGATATGCTTCTGAAATTTTACGTGACATGGTTAACATATAAATATAAGTTAGAAAAATAATAAATCATGCAAAACATATTTAAAAATATGATTTATCATCTCATAAATTACACAGAGCATATCAGGCAGACATTTATAACCACTGAGTACTTGATAATCAACAAATTTTATCTAAAAACATAATAAGGATATGAAGCTAAAACTTTACAGACATTGAGGGTATGTTTGTTTATGCATTCTTTGAACTCAATGAATTCAAATTTAGATTCAAGTATCAAGAATCCTTCAGAGATGTGTTTATTTCCCCCAAAATCTAAATCATTTGAATATCAAAATTCTAAGTTTTTAGAGTTCTCATCCCTCCTTAAACTTTTGATGCTCAAATATTTTTGCTACAGTAAAAACTAAAATTCTCCCTTCTATATTTGAGGAAAAATTCATAACTTCTTCATTTGATATCTAATTGAGATGATTCTTTTTTCACTATGTTTTGAATAAAGAGAGGAATAAGTCAAGATCCATATTACATATTTTTTAAGATCATTAACATTAAGATTTTATTAGATTTATTAATAAATCAAAAACTATCTTCACTACCTCTCCAAATACAAATTTCAATGTTATTCCATACTCAGATTAAAACTTAAATGTACATCCAAATATCAATTCGGATAACAATTCAAATCACTAACTCAAATCCTAATTCAAATCACACTAACTCAAATTAAATCACTAATTCAAATCCATTTATCAAACGGACCGTTAGTTAACATATCAACAATGATTCATAATTTTGTTCAAAATTAAAAGACGCTTTTTACCTCAAAAAATGGATTGTACAACTCACAAATACAAATCTGCCCGCCATTACACAAATACAAATCTGTCAGCCATTAAAATTTTGTGAGCAGTATTTGATTGAAAGCTCAAAACACTAAAAATATTTTGAACAAAAATTTGTAAAAAATTCTAGACATTCCTAACATTTACATACACATCATATCCAAAAATTGTAGCAAAATAAAATCATTTGATTTCAAAACGATACCAGCCACCTTATCGATAAGCCGAAAACCCTAAAATTCTCTTATCACACTCCAACAACAAAACCTTATTTTTAAGAAATTTTATAATATTATATGGACATAAATGCTTTCAACCATAAAATAACATTGTTATAATGAAAGTAATAGACAAAATTATTTATTTTTCATACAAACATACATGTATACACATTCGCAATCATAAAATTATAATTTTCTAACAAAGTTTGTTACAAAACAATATACATTAATCATAAAATTCAAAACCATAAAAACTTTAAAACATACCTTTAATTCTTATGTTTTCTTCAATAAAAATGAATATTTGCATATAAAATCTCTAAAAATAATTTCTTCTACTTTGGCTTGAAAGAAAATAAGAGTAATAAATTCTTGGCTTAGAGGATTGGGAGATGATAGAGGCTTTCTTGGAAAGATTTTTGAGAGGGGGTGAGGAAGATGATTTCTTTTGGTTGGAGTATAAGAGAATGAAGACTTTGGTGGCTTAGAGGTATATTTATAGGTTTATGAGAGAGAAGAGATTGGATAAGTATAGAAAACCTTAATCTAAATGTAGTTAGATTTTTCTTTTTTTAAATGAGTGTAATCCTAATCTAATTAGATTTCCCTTTAGAGTGTAATCCTAATCTAATTCACTTTCCTTTTTTTCCTCTTTTTTCCTTTTTTTTCTTTTTCCTTTCCCACGGCAAAGCTGTTATTCATTTTTTTAATTTCTTATACAAACATAAGATATATATAATATAATATAATATAATATAAATAATAATATAAACATATAAACATAATATATAATATAATATATTACAATATAGTATTAATAATGTAACATAATATAATTATAATACATAATTATTTATAAACAACAATAATATTTACTCCTATGAACCCAAAAAATATTAGTTTACACATTATTCTTTTAGACATTTTATATTATCTAATTTCTTAATGCCATTATAAAAATACTACACATGTCATTATTATGACATCATTAATATTATAAAAATAAGAAATATGCAACAAAATTCATGTCATCTTCAAGAATATAACTCTAGGCATACATAACCCTAGAGCATTATAAAGACTATAAATTTAGGGCAAGTTGAAAACTCTTTTAAAAAAAAAAACTTATCATCATTTTTGACATGACATTCCAAGCATAACGATCCAACATGGCAGTCACCTACGACATTACTAAATCAAAAGTTAATTTTATTAGCATAAATAATAATAGCACTTAAAATATCACATTTTAATGTTAAACTAACATAAGTGTCCATAAAGAAAATGGTGGGCGTTACATTTTCAAGATACGTCTTCTCTAAATGATTATTTAATTACAAAATTCTTACAAATTTAAAATTAAATAATAATTCCTAAATGGTGATAATAGATCGCCATCTAATTTCATAAAAAACCTAGATACACATTCTAACCTTTAAGGAGCTATGACCGGTATAGATTAATTAATTAATTAATAATAAATAATAATTTAATCAACCATAATTAATTAATAAGCATTGACCATATAATCTCATGACAACATAAATATGTAGAAACCCTAGAGTGCCAACTCTTTGAAAAATTAAATTCAAGCATAGGAGAGATCAAGATCACATAATTTATACATATAGCATGATCACAAACTCGTAAATTTATGCAAAAACCATGGCTCTAATACCAATTGTTGGGAAAACAGTGCGCAACTGAAATTTAATTCTTTTTTAATTAGAGTATTTTCCAAAACACAAGTTTGATGTGTTATGTGCATAAATTAACTAGATCTTATTAACCTTTGTATGTTGAAGAGAAAGGCAATCGAGAAGAGCCTCAATCAACTGATCTTCTTTGCTATTCTCTATCCACAATTGATTTGTGTGTGGGCACATCTCGTATAGCTCTTCCCCAGTGACTTTCCTTCAAGCAATTCAGAAAACAAAAAACTAGCATTCGTGATTTGTGAACAATAGCTCTCAGGGGAGTTTTAGAGACTCACATATTAGAGTACTCACTCTTGATTTCTCAACTTATCTAAATAACTTAAAAAACTCACTCCCTATTCATTGAGGTCATCTCATGATTGGTTATTATAAATAAGGCCTTAAAAATTCAAATCTGGATCAATATATGATAAAATCATGTAAAAATGCATGATCAAATTATCGCTCAATCAGCAAGCTGAGCTAACAGATCGACCTGCTGAACTTACTCCATCGGACGATAAATGATCCGTTATCTTTTATTTGCCACCTAAGATTTTTTGGATAGAGCCTCAGTTTTAAGTTAAATAACCCAATAGAGAAGTTATTTGATTAAAACATCATATCTAGATAATTTCTACGAAAATAAATATTCATGATAATTCAACAAGTTTATCTTGAATTAATTTACATAAATTAATTTAATCAATAAATAGACATGAATTATCTAATCCTATCAAATTGTAGCCATCTAATAATTTAACATAAGTCACCAATTTATTGAAAAATCACGCCGTATCGTTATAGGATTTATTATGAGCTAGCAAAGAGAACCTAATAGACCTATATAGTTCAAGCTCCTGATAATAATAAAACCCAATATCCTAGATATATGTTTCATAATTATCAACTCTTATGCTATTTCACTAAAAGCTTAGAACTGCACTCTCGAACTATATAAAAGTGCGAAACCTGAATAGCTAAGTATCCATGACATATCATAATGTATCATATCCCCCTAAGATATCTATAATCGGCTTAAGGATAAATTTTGTCTTACCTTCCCAATTATTTTTCTCTTACGTTTCATTATTTCACCATCAAAAGACTTATCATCCAAAGACAATATACTATTTGGTTATACCTATGTATCTAAATGGTTGAGCACTCCAGTCCCAATTACAAGATAACACATATAAGAGGATATCATCGACTCCTAAAGAGGAGCTATGGATTCCGTATCTATGAAGAATAGGTCTTTACTATCAAGAGTCATGTCTCCAATATATCGACATGCATACCAACATAAAATGTGGATGTCACCCTTTGGTACATCAAAAGACATAAGTCAAGACAACAAGCCCACTATTCATCTTGGGATTAAGGTACAACACATATGATTGTCTAAAATGAATTGATTTGCTGAGACAGAATTATTAATCTAAATAAATTACACTTTATGTCGTTATCCAATACATCGTCACCTATGAAAATGCACCAATGTTTCTATTCGTAAAGTCCATCTTTGATGGCCAAGACAAACCATCTTCCGTTAGGGATATAGACAACATAACAATCTTTGCATGAATAAAGCGCTCAACTTTGTTCCATTGATTGTAGTTCTTATGATTTAGACTGTCACCTTTAGAATCATGTCTTTCGCATAATCTATCCATCATATGCCTGATTCTAAAGGTTTAGATCGACAGTCTTATCCTTTTGTTTGCTTATCATACATCCAACAAAAATGAATGTAAAGAGGACAACAATTTGGTATATGAATAATAAATAAATTCTTTATTGGTAAAAATGTCTCCAAAAACATATTACATTTTTAGTCCCTATGGTATACATGTCTAACAGAAACCTTAAACTGAACATAATTGCCTATGAGAACTTCTTCATTACTCTGTATTGAATCGTGTGTCTTTATCAGAAATGATGAATAGCGAAACCCCTTATGAAGTCCATCAACATGCCAGGTCTACACTTCTAGAAGCCCTCTTCAATTCAAGACCAACACGAGATATAACTTGTAGATCTTGCTAACCTGTCCATAACAACCCAAATAACATCACGATTCTGCCTAATCTTTAGCACGATGCATCGATGTAAATCTAGTATGACTTGTCACTACTTGGTACAATCAACACTGAGGCAATGCTCAACGGAATCTTCAATTCTTGGAAGGCTTGCTCACACACATTATTCCACTCAAGTAGAAACGTTTTCCTAGTCAACTATATCCTAGATTTGTTATTGTCGTGTATCATCCATAATACCTTATGGGCCAAAGAAACTTCAAATTTGTGCCATGTTCCTTGGTTGTTCCCACTACAACATTGTTTCTATTTCGGGAAGAATTCATAGAAATACCTTGACCAAAATGACACGTCCCAACAACTTAATCTTGACAATCCAATAGTCTTACTTCTTCTTTTGCATATTGCCGATGATCTCAAAAAGTCTAGAGAACGATTTTCAAGTATTATTCATGCTTCTCCCCAAGTCTTAAAGCAAACCAAAATATCATCGATGAGGTTTATCATGATCTGATCTAGATAAGACCAGAGAACTTGATTCATAAGTTTACAAACATTATAGGCGTATTTGTCAAATCGAATGGTGCTACTACAAAATCAAAGTGTCCTAACCAAGTCCTAAAAGTTGTTCAAGAAATGTCCTTTTCCTTAACCTTAAGATGATGATAACCTGATTATTAACTAATCTTAGAAAAGTGTCATGAACACCTTTAACTAATCAAACAACTTATTGATTCTTGGTAGGGGATACTTATTCTTCATGGTGACCCTATTAGTTATAGATAGTTGATATAGTCTAAGAAAACCATCATGCTTCTTGGCTAACAAAACTAGTGTACCCCATACTGACTTACTTTTCTTGACATAACCTCTATCAGCTATCTCTTCCAACTGTTGCTTCTGCTTTTATGTCTTTAGTAGCACCACATAACAAGAGACAATGGAGACCAAAATCATTTTGAAAAAAATAAATTGATACTAAACTCTAAACATATTGGAATAAGTGGTTAAACTCTAAGTCTAAACATCTCTTAGTATCTCATCTCCTACATAAACCTCGTTATATCCAATGATTAGAACTTACGTAGTGACATACGGTACTCAAATCCTCTCGTCTCATTATCCTCTAGAAGCCTAAGAATGTTCATTAAAGTTGAATAAGTGATTACATCTTAAAGCTAACAGTACATTAGAATTGTTTTCTACATTTTAGCTTAATCGAATCTGCCCATTTTCCTAAGTGTCATTTGCTATCTTTAATCAATACGCAACCCTTAAGTTCATTATAGTCCTTACTAGAAATATTTAGCCTCATTTATTCCTTGTTTTAAATCTTTTTAGTTTATCATCTAACATTTCTCACAAGATTGTCTTAATAATCTCGCTCATCTCTTCAGATATTTGTAAATCATTATCTCAAAACTAGAATTAGTTACAAGATTATTTGAAACCTATTTCTCATCTCTCTCTTAATGTAAACCTTTTTGAGGGTCAAAACATCCTAGCGATGCTTAGTTTTTATCTATCATGTTTCCTCTGCCTACTTATCTCCAAGTGTTTAAGACAATTTTACACATTTTATAGATCAACAATATTTCAATAATGTTGCCTCAGCAACCCACACTACACTAAAACTCGTTATCATGCCTTCAAGACCTAATTTATGGAATTTCAACTCAAGACTTTGCTTAAATAGTTTTAACTCGAAAGACCTTGATAGAAATATTTTAGATTATGTAACTTGGGTTTCTACAAACACTTAGTGAAAATTATCCTAAAGATGAAACTCGTAGAATATCTGTCATGTGCCTAGAGAATTTGGGTTTCATCGATATGCAACTAGAGTCTGTTCATCAAGCCTCTATTCAAGTAGCTACACATCTATCTCTCGAAATTCTCATCCTAGACAGTAAGAAAATTCCTGACTATAGTAGAACTAGAAACTCTAAAATCTCATCTACTTTTGCTAAAAACCATCTACTCAAGGATATCTTATCCTTAGATCCTCGGCTTTGAGGTCAACACCTAGGACTTATGAATAATAACTCATAAAAGTCCTTAACTCATCTATTCAATGTATTTAACGTGTACATGTTCAACACATGTCCCTTCTTTAAAAAATAATTTAAAAACAAACCATTTTTCAAAATTTTCTCATAGGCTCAACTCCCAAAGAATATGAAGCCATAGTTTGATACCAAAAAATTGTCATGATCTAAGCCAGGATTGTTGATGTGGCAATCTAGTTAAAATTATAATTAAATTAATATCAATTATTAAAAACACCAAAATTAAGTTAAAATCAAATAAAAAGAACCATAATATTTGAATCGAACAAGTGGACTTAACAAAATTTATAATTAACATATGTGCTATAGAGTCTCAAAATTAAAATAATAATAGTAACATATAAATTACATAACAGTCCATTGAATTTTACAGTTTAATTAAAACAAATAGATGGAACACTGTTTAAACAAAATAATATAGAATATACATTTCAAGAGAAGCTAAATGGTACACAAGAGACACTAGCCAATAAAGAGTGCAAGTGTACAACTGAACACTCTAACAAATTACTAGTGAACATGATCATCAAGCGCTCCTACCGACTTAGCATATGGCAACACACCATTCCGGGTAGGGGCAAATTAAAATAAAACAAACAAAATACGACAGCCATGAGCAAAAGGCTTAGTAAGGTTATCTTTTCAAAAAAAAAAAACGATAATAACCATTCAATAGGCATATTGAAATGAAAATTAAGCATAGATTAAAAATTAGCTTATCGAAAACAGCAACATATGATTTATTACAAATCATAAATACGTTATAAAAGCAACATATGATTTATTGCAAATCATAAATAGAATCACCAAACTTACATTAGAATTATGCCAAAGATTTTGTTTGTTCTAGTTGGACTCAAGACCCAATTAGCTAATCTACTGTTTTAATTTAAGTGCTTTACAGATATGCCACCTTTTTTTACCATAGATTGGAATATGCCATAAGAAAAAAATGCTCGTTAAAATAATGTCACGATGCCAATGATGTTCAAGAAGCGGATCTATACCGCGATGAACAACAATCAGATATCAGGTGGAAAGGTGACCAAATCAGAGTTAAAGAGGATTTTTACATAGATTGCAGTCACGATAAGAACTCGATGGCTTCTAGGAGGGTGCAACCTTCAGAGTCATGAAGGTCATTGGAGTCATGTAGGAGAGAGATCACTTAAAACTCCAATCATGACAAGAACTCAACAACGTCTAGGTAGGAGTAGCCGTTGGAGTCATAGAGTTGGCTGCTCATTGCTAGAGTTGCATAGGAATAAGCACCAAAGTTGCACGAGGTCATCGAAGTCATTGCCAAAGTCACATGGGGGAGAGGTCATCGGCGTCATTGCCGAAGCTGGAAATCAGTAAGTCTGCAACAAAAGAGAAAGAGAGAGGAATCATACCATAGAGAAGAGGAAAAGGGTGAAAGAGGGGAAAAGAAAGAGAAAGAAAGTAAAAAAACCCTAACGTAATTTGAAGGTATTTTAGTTCCTACAAATAATTGTTTCTAATATAGAGTGGCATAAATTACAAGAGTTTTTCTCTTGTGGCATAAATCAATCTTCATAAAAATATGTGGCATCCCTGCTAAATACCTCATGTTAATTAGACTTATAGTGGTACAGTCAATTAAATGAGCTAGCCTAGGGATTAAATAGGCACATACAAAAATAGCTCCAAATAATTGACTAAATATTGAATTTCGAATCTATTCCAGTAAAAGATAGAAATTACACTCCATAATTGTATGCGATTAAATAATTTGATTGTCAACCTATGCCACTTGTTTCTTTACTTTACAATCTTTTGTAGTATAGAATCTCAACTGTTCAATCAATTCAATTATATTTTGTACCTTGACATAAACTGGTTTTCTCTAATGATCATATTTTAACAATCTCTATGATCATATATTAACATTCTATATTATGAAAATTAATTCATAATAAATGTTGACACACTCTAACCAAAGAATCTAATGATCAAATACCAAAAACCTGTCAAGAGATATATCGTACAAATCTATATTATTAATTCATGATTTTGCTATTAATAAATGCTCCCACTAAGTCATTGAACATATTGATTCTCACTCATTAGCAACTCAAATGGAATTACATTTATACATATGAAATTATAATTAATTCAGGATTAAGAATAAAGTAAAAACAATGCCTATGAGATTTAATGAGTTCAATGGTCATTTTAAAGCAAATTAAATCTTATTTATAATCTAGTTTAATGTAGAAAAATACACCAATAAATTCATATATGATTAAGACAAATCATTTGATATATTTTTTTATTAAAGTCTAAATATAAGTAAAGTGTCCAACTTTATTTAACTACATTTATTTAATCATAAGATAAATTATATTTATGTCTTTTGTAAATATTTGTAGACTTCACATAAATACATAAAATATAATTAAATGGATGATTATTCAATTCTACTTATACACGTAAGATAGGAAAGATTCCTCAATATTATTAATTTCAAAAAATATATTTACAAAATATGCTTTGAAGAGCATACAATCCCAACAATCAAATGCTAGGTAACTTTGTGGCATATAAATGTTTCATATGATAGTGCAACATGAGAATCATAAGTTTTCCTCAGCATTGAAACGTGGTTGTTCTTTAGATGTTTAAACATGTCGTTGGAAAACACTCGTCTATCTTGATATTATATAGGAAGATTGCATTTGTTCTTCTCTTTGTATATGTGCTATGGAATGACTCTAGGGCTATTGTCATAGTTGTATTGACATTAAACTATCTCAAGCAAGGGCTTAGCTATGCATGAATCAAGATGGGTGGCCGCCCCTTTGAATTTTTTTTCTTCCAACATTGTACATAAAATTTTATAGAAATCATAACCCCCTAAAGTTATATTCTGCCCTCTAATTAATTTTTCTAACTCCGCCGTATATCTCAAGGATGCCAATTAATTCAATTTTTTGATTAGCAATGCCTGTTAAGTTGGCATACAAGTTCAACAGCTTCTTGAGGCTCTAAAATATTATTTTCGTGTAGTAAGAATTGTTAGACATGTATGCCCTAAGGAGTAAAAATGTAATGAGTTTTTGAAGACATTTTTATCAATAAAGAATTCATTTATTATTCATACACCAAATCTTCTCCTCTTTACGTTCATATTTGTTGAAAGTATGATAAGCAAACAATAGTCTGAGACTGTCGGTCTAAACCTTTAAGAATTGGGCATATGATGGACAGATTATGCAGAAGACACGATTCTTAAGGTGACGGTCTAAAACATAAGATCCGCAATCGAGGAAATAAAGTTGGGCGCTTTATTCATGTAAAGATTGTTATGTTGTCTATATCCCTATTGGGAGATGGTTTGTCTTGACCATCGGAGGTGGACTCCATGAATAGAAACATCGGCACATTGTCATAGGTGACGATGTGTTGGATCGGGACATAAAGTGAATTGATTTGGATTAATAATTTTGTCTTGACAAATCGATTCACTTTAGACAATCATTTGTATTGCATCTTAATCCTGAAATGAATAGTGGGCCCGTTGTCTTGACTTGTGTCTTTTGATGTGCCAAAGGGTGACACCCACATCTCAATAGTGGTATGCATGCCGGTACGTTGGAGGCATGACTCTTGATGACGTAGACCTGTTATTCATAGATATGGAATCCATAGCTCCTCTTTAGGAGTAGTGATATCCTCTTATATGCGTTATCCTGTAATTGGAAAACTGGAGCGCTCAACCATTTGGATACATAGGTG
>CAMOHE010048071.1:0-31837 GCA_946598075.1 Artocarpus hirsutus
AAATTTGGAAGAATCAAATAATTCATGTCTGTTTGTCGGTTGAATTAATTTTGTAAACAAAATTAATTCAAGATAAACTTGTTGAATTATTGGGGTCAGATAATTCTTGTCTGTTTATCAGTTGATTTAATTTTGGATAAATTAAATCAAGATAAACTTGTAGAATTATTAGGAATCTATTTATTTTCTTAGAGATTATCTAGATAAAGTTGTTTTAATTAGATAACTTCTCTATTGGGTTATTTGAATTAAAACTGAGGCTTTATCCTATAGAATCTTGGGTGGAAAATAAAAGATTCACGTGATTTTTATTTCGGCAATTCAGCATGCCGAACTTAAAGTTTGGCCTGCCGATCAGGCAAGTTCGGCCTGCCTATGAAAAAGTTCGGTCTACCTATGCGCGAATTTAAAATCGCGCGTTTTCACACGTTTTTACGCGTATCTTATCCGATATAGACCCGAATTTGGTTCTGTTTTGAATTTTTGAGACCTTATCTGATAAGGAATGACCCTAGACCCAACCTCTATAAATAGGGAGTGAGTCTAATGAGTTATTTAGATCAATAGAGAGATTAAGAGTGATACTCTACTAGTGAGAATCTGAAATTCCCTGAGAGCTCTTGTTCACAAATCACGAACACTAGCTTTGGGTTCTCTCAATTGGTTGGAAGGAGAGTCACCTTGAGGAAGAGTTGTACGTGTGAGCCCACACTCTCTCTAATCAATGATAGAGAATAGCAAAGAAGACCAGTTGGTTGAGGCTTTTTTGGAACGTTACTTCTCTACACAGACTTCGGGAGCTTTTCGGCGTATACAAGGTCAGTAAGATCAGGTTAATTTATAAATATAGCATGTCAAACTTGTGTTTTGGAAAATACTCTGATTTAAAATTTTTAAAATTCTGCTACGTATTATTTTTCCAACAGTATTGCGTATAATCACTTTCCATAGATATTGCTGACGACACATGCTCACCAAAATTCCTAAGTCGTAAGACAACCACCTATCGTCAAATAGAAGCCTTAAGCCCTTCGTGGAACTTAATACACCTCTCATGCTCCAATGCCACTACTGATGGAGCAAACCTATCCAGCTCATTAAACTTTGTCTCGTACTCACGAACTGACATATCACCTTACTGCAATCTGTAGAATTCAGCAGCCTTATGGTCTCTATGTCCTTGTGGAAAGTAAAGGTTGTAGAATAGCTCCTTGAACCTGTCCTAGTTAATGTTCCCATTGTTCTCTAGGCATTTGGCTTGCATCCACCAAGTAGTAGCACCACCTTCAAATTTATAGGCTACAAACTTGACACGATACTCTGCTGGCATGCCAAAGGTATCTAGATGTTTCATGATTAAATCCAACCAATATTCAGCCATTCTTGGAACTTAATACACCTCTCATGCTCCAATGCCACTACTAATGGAGCAAACCTATCCAGCTCATTAAACTTTGCCTTGTACTCACAAACTGACATATCACCCTACTGCAATCTATAGAATTTAGCAGCCTTATGGTCTCTATGTCCTTGTGGAAAGTAACGGTTGTAGAATAGCTACTTGAACCTGTCCCAATTAATGTTCCCATTGTTCTCTAGGCATTTAGCTTGCATCCACCAAGTAGTAGCACCACCTTCAAATTTATAGGCTACAAACTCGACATGATACTCTACTGGCACGCCAAGGGTATCTAGATGTTTCACAATTAAATCCAACCAATATTCAGCCATTTGTGCATCCCCATTCTCGTCGAAGGTCGAAACAGATGCTCGTTGAAACTCTTAAAGTATGCACACCGACGATTAGCCTAAGAATCCTCTGATCTTACCTTTGCTGCCATTTGCTAGAATGCAGCAAACATGGCCTTCATCATGCCCTCATCATTTTCAGGGTCAGCGTCGATTGTCGAATGACGTTTAGATGCCATTTTCTCACTTGTAAAAATAAAATTTAGACTGTCAGTGGTATTTCTTTGTCGTACCTATGTGTACACAATTTTCAAGGTTCATAACCTTGAGCTCTGATACTATTCTTGCATGCCCCAAAGTATGGGAGGTGACGTGGCAGTTTAATTAAGTTAACTAAGTAAAAATTTAATTAAAACACAAGTTAAAGAATTTAATTAATTAAGAAATAGTGATAACCTTTATAAATAAACATTTATAATAATTAAACAAATAAAACAAAAACAAGATGAAATAAAATAACAAAGAAAAAAGAAATATGCATTGGATCCTACTACTTGTGTGCACACATAGTATTGACAATATTTAAATTGCAATCACAGTCCAAGGTAAAAGAAGGATTAAAGTGATACATGCCTCGATTTATTTGTATAGCAACCTATCCAAGTCTTCTACTAGTCGTAAGTCTGATCTACGGACCCTTCGTCAATCCTAAGTAGTACTCCACCTAGGGGGGAAGATTTAAAAAAAAATGCAACATGAACGAAAGGCTCAATAGGACTATGTCTTAAAAATAGATAAACAGTTTAAATGCAAAATTTACTTTTCAAAGAAATAACTAGAACGTAGAGTTAAGTAAATAAATTCATTTAAGTAAATCTTATTAAAATAGTTCATCCAGAAAGTACCTTTTTATCTTTTCTAGGCAAACCATAGTTATCACCACCGAAGTGGCCTAACTGGGTTTCGAGACCTACCCCCAAGGTCGCATGCTACATGACCCAATCTCTAATATTGTATCATGCCTAACTATATATATTTCTAGTAGTTTTAAAAATCCCTTTTTACCAAGTATTTTTATTTACATTCATTATGAGGTTTATTTTGAAAATCACCTCAATCTATAGTTTGTGAAAATAACTAATAAAAACCCTTTTCAATCAATCATTGAAAATATTTTGATAAAAATCCTTTTGAGGCCAAAATCATTTAAAACTTGGCTATCAAGAAAAAGGGGTAGAATTCTTACCTCAATACTCATGTTGGTGTTCTACACTACAATCTCAGTCTGCTATATGTTAGCTTTGTGGAACCATGAAAAACCTTAAATAGGAGCTAGGTTTATCGGTATCTATTTTAAGATATCCTACACTGCTAAACTATTTCATGATGTTCTTGTGTGCCATTTAAGTCTATAAAATCATTATCGGGGTTCAAAACAATGTAAATAGGTGAAAAACGATAAATTTTTACTATACCAGGTCGGCCTGCCAGTCTCCCTAGTTCGGCATGCCGAATTGGAACATTCAAGAATTTTCTAGAACCCTAGCTTCGGCCTCCCTGAGCTCCACTCCTCAATTTCAACCTGTTTTCTTAATTTCTAGGCATAAATAATGATCATAATTGATAGAAAAACATAGTAAATAAGTTTTTAACACATTAAAACAAGATTTACATAAAAATTTTGAATAAATCTAAAAATGGAGGAAAATAGAGAAAAATGAAAAATCATAATTTAAATCCATTTTTCTTCAAACTAAGCTTATATTCTAGTTAATTTAAGTTTCTCTAACTTAGTTTAAGGTTTTTCTAAGCCTACAAAAGCTTGGATTTCAAAATGGTAAGAAAATTAAAAAAATTGAAAAAGTTTAGGATTTTGAAAACTAACCTCGTATTTAAGCTTTAAATCGTGTTTTTGATCATTCAAACATGTTCCTGAGCTTCCAATCCACTGAAAACTGAAGCTTGGGCTTGATTTTGAATCAAAGTTTTGAGAGAAAAAGGGAGGGGAAGAGAGACGGTGAGAGGGAAAGAAAGAGAGACAAGAGAGTGAGAGAGAGAGAGCTGAGTGAGAATGAGGGAAAGAAAGACAGAGGGAGAGGTTAAATAGAGGGAAGGGGAGAGCAAACCGAGATGGAGAAACCATGTCCTACACATGGTTTTTCCAAAGTGGAACTTGTTAGCCATTTGATAAATTGTTTTGTTTCAAAATTCAAAATAACAAATAAAAATAGTTAAAAATGGTTAAGAATCATTAAAATAATAAAAAAATAACATTGATTTTAAAATATCTCAAAATAGTCAAATTGAGTTTAAAACATTTATCATAGCACACTAATCCACCATTTTGCACACTATTATCACTTTATTAAATTTGGGCTATTACAATTTTTGCCCTTACAGGTGATTCACGAGTGAATTACATGGGCTTAATTCTATCTATTTGAACGAAAAATCAAAAAATAGGATACAAAATAAGGAGCTTTTAAACAAGGGCAAAATAGTGATTTTTAAATTTTGGCAACAAGTGAGGAGTTTTGAAACTTCAAGACACAAAGTAGTGATTTTAAAGTTTAGGGAGCAAAATGAGAGAGACCCTAAAGTTTATAAGCTACTAGAATTAATAACCCTAAATTTTAAATACCATGGTTACAAATTATCTCTAGACTTTTTATTTTTTATTTTTTTCTTTGGGAGGTACTAACCTAGTTGGGACATCTTAAATTGTCTTGGTGCTTGCCTCTACCCCTATTTATTCAAAAAAAAATTCTAGACTTTTATTTTGATTAATAACTCCATAAACTTGTTAAACTGTTGCAACATGATTTAAATTGATAATATTACTTAATTTAATGACATTAATAATTGGTCTAATTGATGAAATTAAAAGTTCAGGGACAATTTTCCAAGGCATGGAGAATTTAGGGTGTGAAGTGCCAAAACTATGAGGCATACACATGTATATTGTCATCACCAAATTGAAAGGTGCTATTAATTGGAGACAAATTGTAACAATTTTTTAACTTTGGGGATTAATTTTGAAAAGTAAAAGTCCAAGGGACTTCTTTCCAAAGCACATGAAGTTTAGCGGTCCATATTGCTAATAAAACAAATATTATAACCCATCAAAAAGAGCTATCCTCTGCATTGTCCATCATTAAGTGTGCTAAATTTTAGGTTATTCTCACTATTTGTTTTATGTTTAGGCACTTATCTCACGATCGCCCTTAACATTCAATTTTAATGTAAACTATCTTGACACATTACACTGAAAGGTTGATTATACGACTTACATTAGATGACCATTTCCAAGAAAAGCATCGCCATAAATTACGTGGAAGTTTTTTCGCTATTTCGAGGCAGTTTTAGACAAGGGTTTCCTAGATACCATTCTCTAATATGTAACATATGATGATGATTTATATAAAACTGTTGTCTATAGTGTCTTACTAAACCCGTTACCTAGTTCAAAAATCAAAACCTAAGCTGTTCTCTCTTCTAAAATCAAACCCTTCTCCCTAAGCACCCTCATTGTCCTCGTCATCCTCTAACTCCCTCTCTCCTTCAATGCTGTCCACGATCTCTCATCATCTTAGTCGCTGTCAACGTCGCTATCGTTCACTTATTTGCCTCTCTGTCATCTCTTATTTTCTCACCACCCATCGCCCATTGTCATCGCCCTCTCATTTCCTCGCCGCCCATCACTACTCATCGCCCCCGTCATCACCGCTTATCATTTCCTCTAGGAAATTATTAGCTTTTTGTAGTTTAATTATTTATTTTTATTTGTTAGATTTATTTTGTAGTATTAGTTGTGTAGTTAATAATTAGGTTTTATATTTATGATTTTGGAACGGATTAGTAGTAATTACAAATAATTAGAAATTAAGGATTATAACTTATTTGTTAAATTTGCTTAGAATTTTTTCATTATATTTAGGGTTTAGTTTTAGTGCTTTTGGTTTTTAGTTTTGAGCTATTTCAATTAATTAATTTGTTGGTTCAGTTTTGAATTAATTTTATAGCTTGATATGTGTTTAATTTTGAATTAATGTTTTGCAAGTGGATTGTTTGAAATTAGCTAGAAATTAGTTATATAATTTGTTGTTAATTCAATAAATATGTTAGTTTTGTGTTTGTTAGTTCAATTTGATAGATATGTTTTTAGTTTTGAATTAATGTTTGCAAGTAGATTGTTTGAAACTATATGTATAATTTCTTTTTGACAAATATGTTAGTTTTGTGTTTGTTCGTTTAAGTTTTCTATTATTATTTATCTAAGTAATTGTTATGTGTAAGTTGCATTAAGTAAACTTTGATTTCATTTCATAGAAATGGATAGGAAATGGATGAATGCTAATAGAATGGGTAATGAATATGAGAAAGAGGTTAAGGATTTTGTAGCTTTTGTTAAGGCTAATGTCAGAGGGAGTATGATTCATTGTCCTTATATTGATTGTGAAAAAATTAGAAGACAAACATATGATGATGTTAGGCTTTATTTGTATCATTCTGAGATTGATTGGACTTATCAAACATAGCTATGGCATGGTGAGGAAGTCTCAACTTCATCATTGATGGTAAGGAGGAGTATCCATGTTAGTAACATGAATAATGATGATGATGACGTTATTAACATTGTTAACATGATGAATGATATGAAAGAATCCTTGTGCACCAACTAGAGTAATTCGAAATGATGATGAAAAAAACAAAGACACCATTGTATGATGCGTGCTTGAAGTACACCAAACTATCTAGTTTAATTAGATAATTAAATTTGAATGCAACAAATGGGTGGTCCAATTTATGTTTCATGAGACTTCTACAATTTTTACATGATGCATTCTTCGATAATAATGAAGTACCAATAAGTATGTATGAGGCAAAGAGGACATAGAGTACCCTAGGAATGGAGTATGAGAAACTACATGCTTACCAAAATGATTGTGTGCTATACTTGAAAAAGTGTGAAAAGTTGGATAAATGCATAGTGTGTAATGAATCTTAGTGGAAGAAAGTTAAGAAACCGTTAGAGGAAAGAAAAAGTTTACCAGCTAAGGTGTTTGGTACATTCAATTAGAATCACACTTGCAACTATTGTTTTGCAATGCAGATCATGCAAAGGATTTTATTGGCACAATGATAAAAGGATTGTTGATGGCATGTTGAGACATCTAGCTGATTCACCACAATGGAAGACATTTTACTTGAAGAATCTAGATTTTAGTGTAGATCAAGGAATCTTTGCTTTGCTTTATCTATGGATGGAATGAATCCTCATAGTAACCAAAATACCAAGCACAGTTCTTGGCCAGTCGTACTTATCAACTACAATCTTTCAGCAAACTTGTGCATGAAACGAAAGTTCTTGATGCTAACTTTGTTGATCTCTAGACCTAATTAATTGGAAAATGACATTGATTTGTACCTAGCACCATTGATTGATGAGTTGAGAAGATTGTGGGAAAGTATTATACAAGTCCAAGATGCTTACCATGAGGAGACTTTCATACTCTGAGTAATGTTGAAGTGGACTATTAATGACTGTCCTACATATGGAAACCTATCTAGGCCCTTTTGGTCAAGAGTTCAATTTTTTTTGAACTTCCATACTGGAGTACTCTTTTTTTTTCATCACTATTTGGATATCATCCATATTGGGAAGAACGTGTGTGAATTCATAGTGGGTAAATTGCTAGACATTCCCAACAAAAGTAAGGACGGCCTCAATGCACAATTGGATCTTGTCTTAATGAAGATAAAAGGTAATTTGGCTCTTGGGAAGAAGGGTGCTCAAACTTACTTGCCTCTAGCAAAGTATACCTTATTAAGACAAGAGAAGAAAAGGTTTTGTGAATGGCTTGCTTCAGTCAAAATTCTACAAATGTATTCGTTAAACTTTAAAAACTTGGTGTCAATGAAGGACTAAAAGCTTGTTGCTATAAAGACACATGATTGTCACAATTTGATGCAACAATTGTTGCCACTTTTGTTGCATGGAATTCTTCCATCGGAGAGGAAAAATGTACTTACAAAGTTTTCTTTCTTCTTCAACTCCATATGCTCTAAGGTGATAAGTCTAATGAAGCTAGATACAACATAAGAAGAATTGGTGAAAACCTTGCATATGCTTAAGAAGTACTTTCCACCATCTTTTTTTGACATTATGAATCACTCAACAGTGCAGGTAGTACTCAAAGTTAAGTTTTGTGGGCCAGTGTACTTGAGGTAGATGTACCATTTTGAAAGACACATGAATATTTTGAAAGCTTATCCTTACATTTTTCAAAATGGTCATGTGGTTGAACAATTCATAGAGGTCTACATGAAGGAAATCAAAGATGCGAATCCTAAAACACGGAGGAGTGAGACATGGTTCTAAGATGAACACAGCTATACTTTTAGAGAGTGGATATGGACACACATATGTAACAAGGCTTGAGATTCTCAAAGCAAAAGTGTCTCCGAAGACTTGTTTAAGTCGGCTGGAGGACCTTCATTCACGGTCATGAGATATACTTTGTATTCAATAAATGATTATATCTTTTACCCTCACAAAAAAGATGAGAAGCACCGGGTCTAAAATAGTGATATGTGTCTTTGTGCCGATTCTATGCATGTTTCCTCCGCTAAAGACAAGAATCCCGTGTATGGAACAATGACCTACTATGGTTATGTTGACAACATTTGGGAACTTGATTGTTGCAGACTTCGAGTAACTCTTTTTAAGTGCAAGTAGACTGACAATAACTACATAAAGGTGGATCATTGATAGCATTACAGTTGTAGATTTTAAAAGATTGGATTATAAGAATGATCTTTTCATCATGGCATCGTAAACTAAACAAGCCTTCTATACTACCGATCCTAAAAATTTGGAGTTGTCATTAATCGTGCCGATGAAGCCAACAACAATCAATGATGGTGATGAGGATAATGACGAAGGCAATGATATTCTATCTTTTAGTAAAGGATTGCCATCGGTAGAGTAGGTTGATGTTTTTAATGATGACGATTCACAATTAGTTTGTTTAGACATTAAGGGGACTTGTGTTGACAAGTCTAATAAAGATAAGAGGAAAAAGTAATCACTTTTATGTTATTTAATTTTTTTTTGTTGAACTATTAAAAAGACATTGATTTATATTTTATTATGTTGTATTCAATTCTCTAGAATGTTGTAATATAAACATTGTTGTATTTCTATTTGACGTAACATTTAATCCCAAATAAAAATGAAGTGTCAAAGTTTATTGAAATTGCATGTTCAATATTCTGTTAATTGTTTCCTTTAATTTATAGTTGTCTTAAATATTTTATGTATTATAATTATTATTTTTTCAAGTGCATTCGAATATAATAAATGGTTAATATCTGTGAATTAATTGTAAGGCCACAAAATGGAATCACAATATATAAGGCTACCCGTGGGAAAACTGACTAAAACAACATAATATTTGTTTCTTTTTAAAACTGTTGTCTAATATCTTGCATGTGCCAGTGACATTTATAAAATATACACTTTTGACCCATCTTTTAACAAGCCTTCTATTTTTATATACACATAATCTAAAACGAGTGGCTATGAGGGCTTGGATAAAAACTAGAATGATAAGAATAAAACAACCATATTTAAATAAATAAAAAAACCTTTTAAAACAAAAATAGTCAAATCTGAATTAAGAGTTCACAGTGTATTTCCTAGTAAAAATAATCGTTTCTCCTTTTTAAAACTTTTTTTTAATTTGCCTTTATTTTACCATATTATCTTTTCTAAAAAGTCACATGTTATCTGTATACTACACTTCATACGAAAATTAATAGTTTACGAATTGAAGGGCCAAAATTATATGTTTCATAAACTCTAAAAATAACTGTGGAGGATGAAAGTCGTGCAAGGGCACAACCCTCTTCTCCGACTACATGTTGTGCCAATCTGGTTCTAAAGAGACAAAACATATATTAAAGATATTGTTATTTTTAGTGGATGACATTGAACGATGATACGATGTCGTTCTAAAAGTTTTATTATTGAATGTCTCTATTCTAAAAGTCTCATTTTTAAATGTCTCTATTCCTGTAGTGTGTTATTGGAAACATAACATAAAATCAACTTTTTGACTAGTCAAATTTTTTAAAAGTAGAAATACCGTCTTCATTAATGTTTGTTATGTATTGTTTTTAATTTACTAAACGTTAAACCAATATAGTTTGCAATTTTTAAAATCCTTAAAAGTAAACATACCTAATAAACAAATAAAAGTCCAACATTCCAAAAATAATACTTATTTTGCTTATTTTTTTTCTTGGTTGATATTTAACATGACATCTAATATAGACTAATAGAGTCATTTCATATTCAGTATAAAATTTAATATGAATTAGTTTAGGAAATCTTTGTATTTTTAAGATTCTAGTAGATTTACACGTGCAAATGCACGTGTTATTGTTTCAAATCACATTGTTAATCTTATACTGAAATTCATCATCCTGTGGTCGAATTTTGTCAAGAAACATGAGTTAGAAAGAAGAAGATAATTGTGTATTGTATCTTATTTATATTAAAATTATGTACTATATCTTATTCACAAAAAGAATCCTACTCTGTGTGTTTTATTTATTTATTTTTTTCAAATGAAGACATCACATCAAACACATAGAATAACAAAGAAACTCAAACATTTTGTTGTAGAAGAACCAAGAAGCGAAAAAAAAAAGAAGGAAGTATCTTTTCTATTGAAAGGGCAAAAACATTGACCCTTATGTCAGTTTTCATAATTCCATTTTACACTTTTGTCTTCCATTGAAACCCGAGAAAAATAGTTAACCATTCTTGTTTTTCATTTTACTCCCATAATTCACTTACAAAATCGACACCTCATATATACCATACGATTTTGTCGGACAAAAACGCATGCGAAAATCACTTTGGTACACAAACTACCAGAAATTTCACCGATTTAAGCTCTGATTTTCCCCTTCTTTTTCTATGTAAATTCAAGCTCTGCTAATGTCTCTTCGAGTTATAACAGATATTTTCTTTTTCTTTCTTTCTCAGCAATTTTTAATCTTATCCTCCCTCATTTCTAGCAAATTGACGTTAATTTTTTGAACCTGCGTAAGTGTCCACCTAAAGAAGCGTGCAACTCAACACTAGCATAACAACGGAACGGTTTTGAATGGCACAAACACATACACTACGGGCAGTATCATTCGCACATTTTTGCTTAAATAGTAGGTCATATGTTCTTTTATGAAGATTTTAAGGGAAAAAAAAAAAGACTAAAGTTCAAAACTACACATCCTAACTGTTAATTTCTTTCTCAACCATGTATTAGCTGTATATTTGATCAACTCTTATTTTATACATGTATGATAAATTTTTTTTTTTTTTTAACAACCATTTGTTACAACACGTGAAAGGCCTTTTTTTTTTTTTTTCCCTAGAATTTCAAAACATGTAAGCTGCTATAACAACAAATTCGTTGGAGGTTTTTGTTTTTCGTGTAAGGTTTTTTGTTACAGTTATTATTGACATATCGTGTTTTCTTCAAAGAAGAAGAAGAAGAAGAAGAAGAAGAAGAAGAAGAATCCAAACTATTGTTGGCTATTGACAACAAAGAAGAATCAAAACTATTGTTGACTATTGACAACTAGGAAACATTTCAAAATTACACGTAAAGGAAAAAAATGCAAATCTGTAGAGCCAAATCTTGAAGATTCTCTGAAAGCTTTGTTTCGGTAATTGGACATGTGAAGTATAATATATGGTAAACCAGACAGAAAAGGAGTGGAAATCTTTATAGTTAAAGCTTCAAGAACTTTTTAAGACTAAGACATGAACTTGGTTTGTAAATCAGAGTGAAGAGGAGATGATACAAGATTTAACCTCCTACAATTTATAATCCATCACTTCTTGATAAGTGCATAATTCATCAAATTTTGCATCATTTTTGCTTTATTGTCTAAGTTTTTGAGTAATACTTATGTTTTTTTTTTATTTTGTGATTTTAGGTATTTCAATATCGAAGAATAAAAAGAGGACAAAATGAATATTTTTATAGTAAAAATATCAAGCATTTAATTTGGAGTCCAATAGAAGTCGCAGATCACAAATCAGAATTGAAACAGATGAAAAAGATGAAAACAACATTTCAAACTGAGCACCATGTTGCAGCCTAACTTCACCCACTGCAGCCCTACGGTGCACGCTCTAGGCACTAGGCAGCAAACCCAGTGCGCCGGTGCATGCCAGCTGCCCCACATGCATGCCCTGTGTGCCTAGCAGCGCCTATAGCCCTCTTGTAGCCTTACTGCCTATGCTTGCTACGCTCTCACATAGCACCCAACGCGGCTACCATAGCCTATCTCTATGCCATTTATGTGGCCGCGTAACACAATGCATGGCCCGCACCTCCAAATGCATTTTTGGGGTTTTTGATGATTTTTAGCCCCAAAAACTCATTTTTATTGTTTAAAATCCCAATTAGTGTATAAGAATCATTATGGAATTCTAAGCCAACATTTTTGGCCTCAAAAACTTAGAAAAACACAGCAAGAAAAGAGAGAAATGGAAAGAAAGGAGGAGATCCAAAGGGTTTGTTACTTAAGAAGTCTTGAAGCTCTTCATAGCCTCTTCTTCTAGTTCATTTGTGTGATCTATAATGTTAATTTTTATGTTTTTGGTGCCAATTTTAAATAGCTAAGTTATTTGTAGTTAAGGGTGAATTCAAACCTTTAGACATGTTTATATAGACTATTTTATAGATTATTCTCAAAATTTCTTGTTAAAATTCCTTATGTTTCACCACGTTTACTGTTCATGGTTGATTTTATGGTGTTATTTAGGTGTGCAAATAAATTGCTTAAAGCTAGATTAGAAATCTTGTTCTGTAATAGTCTTAAATTTTTAACCAAAAGTAGCAAATTTATGACACAGAATTACAGTGAGGCTTTTTTGTGATTGTGATATGAGACACAATATAGGCTGAATGAACTAAGCTTCTGCATGTTTGTTGCCTAGATCAACTATCTTTCTTAGCATATTGCTTCCGTTATATTAAACTTAGCGAGCTTCATCCTAGGTTATTCAATGGAAAGGAGTTTAATAGAGTGTTTGTCATATTAAATCTAAACTATAAGGAAGGATTGAGATAGTAGAGCTTCTTGCTATCTACGGTTGTTAGTTTCAATAGAAAAACTCGAGAATAATTCTAAGATTGACTGTACAAACATTGTCTAATGGTGAAGAATAAACCTTTAACCCGTTTTATTATTATTGTGTTTAATACTTTGAATTCCGCATTTTGTTTATTTATTTCTGTTTGTTAATTTTAATTTTCGTTAATTTATTTACATACATCAAAACCACCTATAATAAAATATATATATGTATATATATATAAATTGATAACAAATTAATTAAATTCAATCTTCTATGAGAATGACTCTTGCTTGCTACTTTACTCAATAACGACCACATTAAAAGCCTAGCAAGGTTTTATATTTTGACAAGTCCTTTATGATCCTGTCACTTCTTTTCAAGGTAAAGAAAAAAAAAAGAAAAAAAAAAACCTTATGCTCTCCATAACATCTATGCACAAAGAATTTGAGATTCATCAATAGGATGCCCATAACACTATCACAATTTTCACAATGAAAAAGGTGTAATAAGTTGATCAAAATAAAATTAGCTATAACATTCTCCATCCAAGTTCTGGAAAAGCCTTCTGAGATTTGTCCTGAAGCGTCGCAACCCTTTTTGGAACCCTGCCTATTTTACCTTTATAACTCATGACTTTTCACTCTAAATTTCATTTATTAGTTTTGGATTTGAATTGTGCATATTTAAATTTGGAGAGGTTATTACATTATATTGGGACACTACAAAAAGAAACCATTTCACATAATAAAATTGTTTATTGTTTATGATACATTGTGAAACTGAGTCATTGATTCGATTTCAAGAGATCAGCTAATATGACCAACGTTTCAAGAGTCAACAATACCCAACGGGTTAAGAAGCAACTTGTAGGCTTTAAGCCTAAGAGACAGGATTCTATATCCTTTCTTTGATTTGCCTTGTTTTAAATTATTTATCCTTATCAATAAATGTTGAGATGAGCATGCTTCAAATCAATTATTTATGAGATGTATTTTCATGTGCTAAAGCATTTTAAGAAAAGTATATATATGTAAGTTTCTGTTGGAATTAAAATATAAAACGCAGCGGAAGGAACGGATTGTTGACAAACAAAAATTTTCTAAAAACATTGTTCATCGGGAATAGATATATAATTTTAATTAATAATAGAAAGCTTTAAGAATTTTACAAACCTTTGAAAACTATCAGGGTATCCTAGCTTTCTTCTTTGACACCACGATCTTCCAATCTAAGCCTCTACACTAATGGAAAGACAAGTGGGCGTCAAATTGCAAGAATAAATTTTCCTCACACTTTTTCTAAACCTACTAAGTACTCAACACATGAGATAGCAGACCTTTTTCTTTTTTTCAGAGAAGAACTCTCAATTTTTCTCTCTAAGTATTTTGCAAAAGTTACATTAATGAAAAAACTCTTGAGATAACTGTTATCTCTCCCTTTTTATATCTGAGCCATTAGTAATTTTTTAATTGATTTTCAATTTAAAATAACCACCATATCACATATATAAAGAAAGTATATATTTTACATGATTGTAACCTTTTTACTTTCCCCTTCCTCCTTTTTTTTTTCTTTCCTTCCCGAATCACAAAGTGATTGTGATTCATATCTCTCTCACACACACACATACATATATATATATATAAGTAAAAAAGTAAACGTTACCTTTTACGTTTCCATTTTTTTTTTAAATGAATCATCAACCGATTCGTTTATATATATATATATGTAATATATAAAGTAAAACAAAAACAAACTTTACATTTGTTTATATTAATATATTATAAAATCTTTTATATATATATATATACAGATTTGGTTCAAAACCGTATAAATATATATATCTAAATTCAAAAATAAATCACATTTATTTAAGAATTAATCGATTAATTAATTAACTAACGCTCAGTTAAATGTGACAACATTTATCACCTTACATTTTGTGTCACAGAGAACATTTTTCTATGTCACATTAATAATTCAAGTGTGAAATAATTAATTCAGAATTCAAGAATTCCAAACTAAACATGTATAATTTATTCTATGCATAAATCCAATATAGTATTACAGAGGTAGCATTGAGGACCTATGGACCTCTATCCCAAGCTCCAATAAATTTGACAATTAATCAAACTCTTTAATTAATATGTCAAATTTATTAGTTTCAGTGTTACTCCACTAAAAACCTGAAATTGAACTTTGAGGTTATAATAAAATTACTCAAAGAAAATTAGCAAGTAGTCCATTGATATAATCATTACATATAAGTCAGTCCTCCATAAATAGTTCATAATAAGAGCTAGGTTCAATTTTCGATAACTTCTCTTAATATATCTTTATCCTTGAGTACCAATAATTCTCTAATAAATAGTTAATTCATAATCTTATTATGAACGAGCGCTCTACTGTTCAAACCTCGAATCATCACTCAAGAAAACTATTTTTCTAACTTCCATAGGGAAGGAATGGACTCCATATCTATATAATATTATTCCTAGCCATTTATTGCATTATGTTTCCAAGATGCTAAGTTATGATCTGTGCTAAAACAAATCTTATCAAGCAAATCAAAAAACATAAAGTCATAAATAGGAGCTAATAAATACTCAGGATTAAGACTGTCAAATATATGATCATCATAGTGATAAATTTGAATACTCTATTTGTAACAGATGATTATTAGAGATTTATAATTTATCTGGTCCAGTCCTATATAATCTCATTATATAAAGTACCTCCAATCCAATATCTCTACATTAATAGTCCGGATAATGACTATTTCATTCTAAATGAGATTGGACGTATTTGTAATATTTAATTAAAGATCCCAAACTTTAATTAATTATTATGGACTGTTTAGATTATTATCTATAAATTTTATCCCTAAGCATATAATACTTATATGCTAAATTTATAGTGACATAAATAATCATGAAATTTTCTCGATGTTTATAAATGTATTCATAACACATATAAGCAACCAAAATAATAACAAATGTCATTTTATTTATTTATTAACAATATATACAATGTCACAGCTTTTAGGGCACCAAACCCAACAGTTTCATGATTTTGATATTTTAGAAAACAAATTTTAAAATATTATTTAGACATAATAAAAATATTCTAGAATAAATGGTTTTTAAACATCAACAAGGATGCATATGGCTTCTTGTGGTTGGTTTTATGTAGCCATAGAGATTGAGTTATGAGATACAATCTTAAGGGTAGACCCCTAGCTATGATTAGGGTACTTTGCAACATGGGCAATCGGCTAAAGAACTATAACTATATTTGATATATGATACACATCGTTGATTTATGAACTGAAATTTTGGTTGGGTTGCTTCATCTCGCCTTTTAACTTGATACTTTTAATGTCCATGTTTGTTATTTATTTTAAACTCTATTGTTCGTTACATAACATCATACTAGGCTTTTCACTCATTTTTCCTTTTTTTTTCTTCCAAATCCACCAAGGTTGTGTGGGACTAGATGAGATAAATATTAGACTTGGTCTTCTAGTTCGTAATTGCATAAGGTATAAATTCAGTAATGTTTTGTACTCTTGTAACTGTTGTATACTAATTGTTCCATATGACTTGCCTCGATGTTAGAAGGAGAACAATAGGCGGAAGCGGTAAACAACAGCCTCCTAAATAGACTTACACATGCCATAATAGGGTAAGCAACCATGCAAGAATGTTGAAGTACTCGTGTTCATATGCAAGCTTATGTGGCTTTTTTATATACTTAACGATATCCTGTGAGTTATTTTAGTATTGTCTTTAAACATATGCGTGGTACTTCTTACCTTTTTATTGTAAACAGAAAAAAAAAAATGGAACTTGGAACAAAGACTATAACAAGTAGAAGATTTTTAAGTAGAGAAAATTTAAGGGAAAAAAAGATTTTATTCATCTAAATTTGATAGAGCAAACTACTCAACGAAACATATCATAAGATAGCATTGAGGGGCTGGTTAAATGAAAAAGACATTTAAGTAAGAGATTTACTTGCTGCATTTCATACACATGGAAAAATATTCGTGTAGTGGCACATCTAAGGAAATTTATTTAATTAGAAATATTGGTGGAAGAATATTTTAAGGATGCACGTCTGAAAATATAAGATTTCAAAAGAAAGAAACATAGGTATACAAATATGTATGTTTCAAACATATATATATATATATATATATTTATAAATAAGTAGAACATATATTTAAATAAATATTTAGCATGGATCAAATAAAACATTATTTACTGGGTATGTATGAAAGTAAAAGAATCTTAAGTAGAGATATATTAATTGGAGAAAAGGTGTTTTTGTGAGACAAGTAGAGGAATAAGTATTTATAAATCTCACATTTGATAAAATAATTTGTTATATGATTAAAAAATTATTAAGTGGGGACAGATTAAACAGAGCAGGACAAATTTGATGAAGAAAGTATTTCAATAAAAAAAGTTTAGAATATAAGATTTTAGGATGAAAAAAATAAAAAGTTAAAAAGTTGAAGAAAAAAAGGCCGTGTATCTTTGGTGTGTTGCATTCGAAAACAAAAGGTTTTTATAATGCTTCGAAATTAATTAAGTGATATTAGTGTGTTAAATGGTGGATTAATGTGTCATAATGAATGTTTTAAACTTAATTTGATCATTTTGTGAAATTTTCAAATCAATGCTGTTTTTGATCATTTTAAGGATTTTTAATTACTTTTGATTATTTTAATTGTTATTTTGAATATTTGGAATAAAACAATTTGTCAAATGTCAAAAATGCCCGTTTTACAAAACCGTGAGCGGCACACTGTTTTCACACAATGAAACCGCCTATTTTTCCCTCTATTTAATCTCTTTTCTCTCTCTTTCTCTCCTCACTCTCTCACGCTTTTCTCCCTTCTCACCCTCAGCTCTCTCTTCTCTCCCTCTTTCTGCCTATCACTCTCTCTCCCTTTCTCGCATTTTCAATTAAAAAAACCGAGCTTAAGCCTTACACCTTAACTAGATTCGAAGCTTGGAAACACGATTAAGCAACTATAAACATGATTGAAAGCTTCAATTTGAGGTTAGTTTTCAAATTTTAAAACTTTCCTAAATTTTTTAATTTTCTTTGTATTTTGAAATCTAAGCTCATTTAAGCTTAGAAAACCTTTAATCTAAGTTAGAGGAACTTAGAATAACAAGAATCTAAGCTTGGTTTGGTTAAAAACAGATTTAAATTAAGATTTTTTATTTTTCTCTATTTTTCTCTATTTTTGAAACTATTCAAAATTCTTGTGCAAATCTTGTTTAAATTAGTCCAAAAGTGTTTTATAATGTTTTTTTTATCATCTATAGATGTTTCTTATGCCCGAGAACTGAGAAAAACAGGTTGAAATGAGGATTTAGGCTTGGGGAGGCCGAAACCTGTGCCTGAAAATTTTTGAAATTTTCTAATTTGGCAGGCCAAATTCATGAGTTTGACAAGCCGAATTCATACGACCGGCAGGTCGAACCTGGAAAAGTTTGACCAACCGGACCTAGTTTACTGGCAGGCCAAACCAAGGAGACTGACAAGCCGACCGGGCATAGTAAAAATTTGTTTTTTTTTTTCACTCATTTTCACTATTTTGAACCCTGATTTAGATTTTAATGATATAATATGATTTTATAAACTCAAAAGCTACACTAGGTCACCATGAGACAATTCAATAACATAGGATGTCTTAAGCTAGATACTGATAGACTCGGTTTATAGATTTAAGGTTGTCCGAGATTTTGTGGAGCTAACGTATAGCGGACCGAGATTGTGGTAGGAGACATCGACACGAGTATTAAGGTAAGACTTCTACCCCTCCTATCAGTAACCTAGTTTTTAAATGTTTTTGGCCTCAAAAAGGATTTTTATCAAAATGTTTTTAATGATCGATTGAAAAATGATTTTTTTTATCGACTGATTTTTATAAACAGTAGATTGAGGTGAATTTTATAATAAACCCCATAATGAATGTAAATGAAATACTTGGTAAATGAGATTCTAATGATTATAAAAAGATATATATATATATATATATGGGGCATGATGCCATATCAGAGATCGGGTCGTGTAGCACGCGACCTTAGGGGTAGGTCCCGAAACCCAACTAGGTCACTTCGATGGTGAATATTATGGTTTGTCCAGAAAAGATAAAAGGTACTTTCTAGATGAACTATTTTAAATCAACATTTATTTATTTAAACTTGTTTTGTCATGCCCCGAAGTACGGGAGGTGACGTGGCAATTTAATTAAGTTACTTAAGTAGAAATTTAATTAAAACAAGAATTTAAGAATTAATCAATTTATTTATAAAAATGTGATAATTTTAAAACCTTTTTATTTAAAGTGAGCGATCATAATATTCAAACAAATAAGGATAACAAAATAAACCATAAGGAGATAATGAAAATATAAGGAGAGGCGAGAATGGGCCCCACTGACCCATATCTTGTGCACACACATAGTACTGACAATATTAAATTATAACCACAGCCCAAATTGAAGTAAGAGAAAGTTAAAGTTATACATGCCTTGATTTTTATAATTTAAATAGCCTACTAGGTTTTCCTACTGCTCGAATGTCCTATCGGTGGACTCCTCTTCTATCCTAAGCTGATATTCACCTAGAGGGGAAAAGTTTTGAAAACAATGAAAATGTGAGTAAAAGGCTCAGTAGGACTATATTTTAAACACCAAATTTTAAAGAAAATTCCATTATTCAAATAAATATCTAGAAAATGAAGTTGAATAAATAAATAAATAAATGAAAATTTAATAAAAGTTTACCTTATCAAAACAACTTATTAGTCGACTAGAAAGAATATTATTTTCTTTTCTTGGACAAACCATATATATTATACCACCATAGTGGCCCAGCTGGGTTTCGGGACCTGCCCCTAAGGTTGCATTCTACACAACCTGATCTTTGATATGGCATCATGCCTTTTTATATATTCTCTATAATTATTAGAGATCTCTTTTTACTAAGTATTTTTATTTACATGCATTATGAGGTTTATTATAAAAGTTCATCTCAGTCTTCTGTTTATAAAAACAATCAATGAAATCCTTTCTCAAATCATCATTGAAAATATTTTGATGAAAACCCTTTTTAGGCCAAATTATTTTTAAAACCAGGTTACCAAAAAAAAAGGATAGAAGTCCTACCTTGATACTCACGTCGGTGTCCCTCACTGTAATTCTAGTTCCTATACGTTAGCTCTGTAGCTCCACGAGCTACCTTAAATGGAAACTAGGTCTATCAGTATCTAGCTTAAGATATCCTATGTTACTAAATCATCTCATGGTGTCCTAGTGTGCTATTTAAGTTTATAAAATCATACTATGATGTCAAAATCTAAATTGGGGCTCAAAACAGTAAAGACGGATAAAAAATCACAAAATGTCACCATACCCGATCGACTTGCCAGACACTCTGGTTCGGCCGGCCGAACTGTGCAGCTCGGTCTGCCCAAAAACCAAGTTCAGTCGACCAAACTTTTCTAGGTTCGGCTTGCCAGTCGTGTGAATCTGGCCTGCCGAATACAAAGTTCGGCCTACCGATCTAGAAAAATTCTAGAATTTTTCAAGCATAGGTTTCGACCTCCTGAGCCCAAATCTTCATTTCAACCTGTTTGTCTCAGTTCTCAGGCATAGAAATCATTCATAGATGATAGAAAAACATTATAAAACACTTTTAAACCAATTTAAACAAGATTTAGACAAAGATTTTGAAAAATCCCAAAATTGAAGAAAAATGGAGAAAAAACAAAAATCTTAATTCAAATCCATTTTTGATCAAACAAAGCTTAGATTCTAGATGTTTTAAGTTCCTCTAACCTAGATTGGTGATTTTCTAAGCTTAAGAAAGCTTAAATTTTAAAATGCAAGGAAAATTGAAAAATTGGACAAGTTTTAGAAATTTGAAAACTAATCTCAAATCGAAGCTTTAAATCGTGTTTGATCGTTTAATCGAATTCCTAAGCTTCCAATCTACTAAGTACCAAAATTTGTGCTTGATTTTTGTAGCAAAAATTGAGAGAAAGAGGAAAAAGAAAGAGAGACAGAGAGAAGAGCGGGAGAGGCGAGCAAGAGAGAGAAAGAGAGAGGGAGAGAGAAAGGGTTTAAATAAAGAAAACGATGGGTGGTTTTACTATGTGAAAACCGCGTGCCACCCATGATTTTATAAAACAGGCATTTTGATAAATTGTTTTGTTTCAAAAGTCAAAATTACAAATAAAAATGATTAAGAAAAAAAAATTAGAAATCATTAAAATAATCGATTTAACATTAATTTGGAAACTTCACAAAATGTTAAATTTAAGCTTTAAAATATTCATTATGGTACACTAACCCATCATTTTACATACTAATAACATTTAATTAATTTCGGGGTATTACATGTTTTCTAGGGTAAAACTTTGTTTAAATTATTTATCCGTTTTAAAGCATAGTCCTATTGAGCCCTTCGCTTACCTTTTATTTGTTTTTAAAACTCTTCCTTTCTAGGTGGATTTTAGCTTAGTATCGGAGAAGAGTTCGTTGACCGAACCTGCGAGCAGTAGAAGAACCAAGTAGGTGATTTATATTGTAATATAATCAAGGCATGTATAACTTTAAATTTCACTTTTATTTTAGACTGTGGTTGTAATTTAATATTGTCGCTACTATGTGTGTGCACAAGTTGTGGGTCAGTGGGACCCAATACTTATTCTCTTTTTCTCTATTATTTTATTTCATTTTGTTTTTATCTTGTTTAATTATCATAAACATTTGTTTAAAAAAAATATTTTAAAGTATCACTATTTCTTAATTAATCAAATTTTTTAACTTGTGTTTTTAATTGAACTTCCTTTAATTTAACTTAATCAACCTGTCACGTTACCTTTCGTACTACAGGGGCGTGACAGCTTTGGTTTAGGCAAAGTAAATGATTAATTGTTAGATAAATACATATAAGAGTCACATTTGAACGAAAAGTTATTTTGGAAGACCGCTAGCAAAATACTAGAGCACCATGCATGTTTGCGAACTAGTTAATTTAATAATATATTGCAGCCTATTTCAATCAAAATGTGTATTTCAGTTCAATATTATATTGTATAGATAGGTAGTGCATATTTTACAAAACAAAAAAAGAATTTCTTTGAGGAATAGCAAATTAAGTAGGGTAGATGCAAATAGGAACATATCTTGGAAAAATGAAAAATACTAAAGTTTAGGAGATAGAAGGAAAAAAAAAAAAAGAAAAAAACCCTAAGAAAATGTAAAAACAGGGGGAAAAAGTAGAGCATTTAGAATAAAAATTTTTGTGAATCAAGTCAAATCAAATAGTAAACTAACCAGGCGTACATATGAGAAGGAAAACAATATTCGAGTAGGCGAATTATTTGAATCTTGTGAAAAATTTAATAAGAAAAATGTATTTACTGAGGCCACCTTGACAACATAATATTTTAGAAAATCACCAGAAATATAGATGAGTACAAACATAATTTAGAAAATTTATTTTACATAAGTTAAATTCGATAAAAGTTTAATTCAATGATATGTATTAAAAGATATGATTTTAGGTGAAAGGAAGCAAAAAAAAAAAAAGATGAACAAAACTATTGATATTTAAGAAAATGCAAAGGAGAAAAGATGGTGAAATACCTCGATGAACATTTTGAACAGTGCAACAAAAGAGACTCACATTTGTAAAAATTAATCTAGATAAACACTTGTTATGTTAATTAAGCGGATAAGTTTCAACATAATTAGGATATTTTGGTGATCTCTGATGTTAATCATGCTCTTTTGAGTTCACTTTATTTTAGTAATTTTTATGCTAATTATATCTTCTCATCATTTATGATGAGAAACTATTCAAAATAACATCATTTCAAATAAACTTTGAGGCAATCATTCAGGTTTTTTCATTGTAAATTTAGAAAAGAGATAATGGAATTAAAATTAGCTAGAGCCTTAAACTAAGTTGGTACCCTCTATGCAGAATTGCTCTGGAAGAGCCGAAAAGGGGCCAACTTAATTTTGTTAAAGAAGTTCCCATGATGACATATAAGTTGCTTTGAAAATAGATCCATGCATATTTTTTATTTATACCAATCGTAGTCCGTAAAATATTGGTGCAAACAGCAAGCAAGATTAATCTCTCGCTGACCACATATTTGGAAGCTATATATCTATTCTGACGTTGATTGTAAAAGCTTTAATTACGCTTGGCCCGGTTTAAGTTCATTCTCACCAAAATTTAATTCAGAAGAATAAACAGATAGAGAGATATATATAATAGAAAACTAATGCCTGAATGGCCTTTATTCTTTGGAACTTACTCAGGGCTTTAAAGTCTTTTCTGTATTTTTTGTTTTTTAGCGTTGTATTAGGGTCTCTATTTTTCTGTTTTGGTCTTTTGGATGATTTCCCCTACTTTTTTAAAAATTAAATAAATAAATTGAGAACGCTATTGTATATTTCCTGTGGTTGACTTACTGCGGAATGATAATATTACTGGGGCATCAACTAGTCATTCCTTCTCTTCAAGTTTATTTGGTAAGATTGGAAAAACTAAATATGTACAGCAAAAAGGAAAAGTGTGAAACCTAGCCAAATAGTAAGATGGAGAATTAAAGATACACCAAGCTAGCTAGCTAGTTATAACATTATTCATGTACAAACAAATTGAGAGGCTTGTTCATTCTTCAATATTTTCTTGATGATGCAAAATGCACAATACGACGATATAATTTCGTCGGTGAGAGGATGATTAATTAGAAATTGAATAATAAAATAATACATAGGAAGTTTAATCAGTAGATAGAAGAAGATTGAAGGGACCCCATATTGGAAAGATGATGCAGTGATGCATGGGTGAATCACGTCTTGGGTGAAAAAGAATCTTAAGAAAGGAGAGGTTAGACACCAGAAATAAAGCCTCCTGTTGGTGGTTGCCGGGCCAAAAAAGAAGTGGGACATATCTTTATTATACCCACTTGCCATAATTTTCACCACCTCATTCTCACCATATCTTTATATCTCGCCACACACACACATATATAATATATCGATTAATTACAATCAAAGCTAATTACGTAACAAGTCCTACATAGGAAAATATTAATAAAAAATCAGACCCATAAGAACAGGGGGAAAAAGAGAAGATTTAGTACAAATTGGTCTTTAGGATTGCTTAATGTACTTACGTAAGTATATTGATTTAGTAACGTAAAATAATATTGAGATATAATTTAAAGTTTAACAGAGTAAGATTAGATTCGGTTTCGAGAACAATTGGCTGAGATGATTACAAAAGGACATTCAGTTTTGATGCTGCATGTGTTTGAGAATCGGGATCCCATCATCTTTTTTTAATATAATATGCTCCAGCAATATATTAAGAGCAAGAAAAAGTTATTGTAGGCCAACTTATTAATTAATTATTGTTCTTTAATCTGACTTGTTATACTTGTTTTATACACTAGCATTTGCTTTAGCCATTTCTGGCTTTTACCAACACGGGAGACGTGCCTAAGGTACGTGTACGAATGTAGTAATTTTTTTCCCCCTCAAAAGTTGTAGTAGTTTTAATTTTGTGTTTTAATATTTTATGAAGAAGAAAATAATTAAAACTAGTAGATAATATTTTTGCAATCATAACAATTCTTGTGGGATTTTTTTAAAGGTACATATTTTTAAATTCAACCTAATTTTGATGTTTTATAAGGAGACCAACTTTTTTAGACGAAAAATCAAATAAACAATTTTGATTCCCTCTTTTTTATATAATATAGAAGCATAAAGACTATAGAGTATAATGATCGATGAATTGTGAATTTTTTTTTTTTAAATAATGAAAAGGGCACACGAAAATTAAAACTTTTGAAGAAATTTATTTCAGGAAGGGATGAGAGAAAAAGTATTTACAAAATGTAATATTTCTAAACCAAAAAAACCAAGCAACTACGGAAGCATGTATTGAGCATGTAAGGTTGAAGCAAAAGAAGGTATTGCATTTATGTTTTCATTGAAACACTCACACAATAGATATAAAATTTAAAGAAAATTTTTTGACATATTTAAGAAAATTTATTTTAAGGGAAAAATTAGTTTTAAAAGTATTTTATTAGAGCCATATTTAAGAGATAATGTATATGTAAAGAAATATTTAAGGAAAAATTTTAAAAACAAAGAACAATATATATTTTTTTGAGTGTAGAAAAACATATTTATGTGTCAATATAAAAAAAAATCAGGCAATGAGTTGAAAAATAATTAAAAAATAACCAGGCAAAAACACATGTTCAACAACAAAAAATGAGGCGTTGTTGTCAGTTAAAAAGTAACAAAGCAAACATACAAGCACGCCCCATAGTAATGATTACATTTTTTTCTTTTTTTTTTTTCACAAAGAACTTAATAAGAAGCTATTGCTATAACAAAGGGCAAAGAATTATTTGTCCAATTTATTTTTTCGTATGAAATATATAAGTTAGAATGCTGCCAACACAACCTATTCGATTCATACTCGAATAGTTATAATATTTAAATTTCCAAAATTCGTAAAGTATGAAATTGTATCTCATCGTATTGTGTTGGAATGCTTGTACTTGAAAGTCAATAAGAGAGCTTAATTTTAAACTATAACTGTCGTAATTAGTAAATTAATTATTTAGGACTGATCTTTGAGCATTTGTCAAAGATCACATTTACAATTTAACATAAAAAAAGATAATATATAAATTACATTTATTTGTATAGCAATTACTTTAAAAATATTTAACATGTCGGGTTCGAGACTAATTTCAGTATAGACACAAAAAAAAGAGGAAGAAATTCTAACTACTTTTTACAATGATATATAATTGTTCGATGTAAATTTAAACAATAAAATATAATCTACCGAAAATAACTAATCATGCATATTCCTAATAAATGTTATAAATTCAAAGGATATATTACGACTAAAAGAAGTTAAGTTTAACACCAGTTGAAAAAAAAAATAGGGAAAAATACATAATTTAATATAATAGTTGTGAGAAAGTGATTAAGCCAAGTGGACTAAATTTGAACCCTTGAACTTAAACTAAGTGAAAAAGAATGAATTTTGACCATTGCATTACTCCAGGCTTTTGGTTGAAGAACAAAACTCATCCCTACTTCTATATTCGTTTATAGTTTATGTCACGCCTTAAAGTACGGGAGTTGACATGGCGATTTAATTAAGTTAATTAAGTGAAAATTTGGTTAAACTTAGGTTTTAGAATTAAAATTTATTAATAAAAATGTGATAATTTAAAACCTTTTTAAAGCAGGCAATTATAATAATTAAACAAATAGAAATGACAAAGTATACAATGAGAAAATAATAAAGAAATACGGAGGAACGAGAATGGGTTCTACTGACTCACATCTTGGGCACATACATGGTATCAACAATATTAAATTACAACCATAGCCTAAAATAAAATGAGAAAGTCAAAGTAATACATGCCTGGATTTTTTTCTAATTTAAATAACTTACTTGATTCTTCTATTGCTCACAAGTTTGGTCAACGGACTCTTCTTCAATCCTAAGTTGACATCTACCTAGAGAGGGAAAGATTTTAAAGCAAATAAAATATAAGCGAAAGGCTCAGTAGGACTATATATTAGAGAAAACATTTAATTTTAAAAGGGAATCTCATTATTCAAGAAAATTATTTAGAAAACAAACTTGAATAAATAAATAAATAAATGAAAATTCATTAAAAGTTTATCTTACCAAAACAATCTATTGGTCGACCAGAAAGAATATCATTTTCTTTTCTTGGGCAAACCATATATATTACACCATCGTAGTGGCTTAGTTGGGTTTTGGGACCTGTCCCAAGGTTGCACTCCATATGACCCGATCTCTGATATGGCATTATGCCCTTATATATACATTTTCTATAATTATTAGAAATCTCTTTTTACCAAGTATTCTTATTTACATTCATTATAAGATTTATTATGAAAGTTCACCTCAGTCTACTGTTTGTTAAAAAAAAGTCAATGAAATCCTTTTTCAAACAATCATTGAAAATATTTTAATGAAAATCATTTTTAGGACAAAATCATTTCTAAAACTAGGTTACCAAAGAAAATGGTAGAAGTCCTATCTCAATACTCGTGCTAGTGTCCCACACCGAAATCCTGGTTCGCTACACGTTAGCTAAGTGGAACCATGAACAACACCTAGATATATATAAACCGCGTCTATCAATATCTAACTTGAGATTTCCTTTGCTACTAAACTATCTCATGGTCTCCTAGTATGCTATTTAGGTTCATAAAATCATATTGCGACATAAAAATCTTAATTGGGGTTCAAAATAGAAAAAAGGGTGAAAAAGAACAAAATTTCACCATGCCTAATCGGCTTGTCGGTCGCCTTGGCTTCTATGTCGAACTATGCAGCTCAGCCTATTGGAAAACCAAGTCCAGTTAGTCAAACTTTTTCAAGTTCAGCTTGCCAATCATATGAATCTGGCTTGCCGAACTGATGAATCTGGCCTTCCAAACATGAAGTTTGGTTGTTTTCTCAATTCTCAAGCATGAAAATTATATCTAGATGATAGAAAAACATTACAGAACACTTTTAAATCAATTTAAACAAGATTTGGACAAAGATTTTGAAAAATCTTGAAATTGAAGAAAAATGAAGAAAAATGAAAAATTTTGATTTAATTTTGTTTTTTATCAAAAAAGCTTAGATTCTAGATGTTCTAAGTTCCTCTAACCTAGGTTGATGGTTTTCTTAGCTTAGGAAAACTCAAATTTCAAAATACTAAGAAATTTGGAAAGTTTAGAAATTTTGAAACTAACATCGAATTGAAGCTTTAAATCATGTTTGCTGTTGCTCAATCACGTTCCCGAGCCTTCAATCCACTAAATCGAAGCTTGGGCTTGATATTTTGATTCAAAAATTTGAGAGGGAATTGAGAGAGGATGAGAGGCAGAGTAAGAGAGAGAAAGATGCATGGAAGAGAGTGAGGAGAGAAAGAGAGAGAGGAGATTATATAAAAGGTAAGGGAGAGCAGTTTTCAAAACAAATACCACGTCCCACACATGGTTTACCTAAATGGGAAACATTGGTCATTTGACAAATTGTTTTATTTTTTTCAATATTTAAAGTAGCAATTAAAAATAATTAAGAGTAATTAAATGTCATTAAAGTAATCAAAAATAACATAAATTTAGAAATTTCACAAAATGATCAAATTAAGTTTATAATACTAATTATGGCACACTAATCCACTATTTTACTTACTAATAATTTTTAATTAATTTCGGGGCGTTTCAACTCTCTACCCCTAAAAGAAATTTTGCCTTCGAAATTTACAAGTTGATTTAGAAACAAAACAAATGTGGATACAACTGCCGCATATTCGATTCTAATTCCCAAGTGGCTTCATCAACCCCGTGATGCTGCCACACGACCTTTACTAACGGAATATCATGACGGCGCAAGCTGATCACTTTTCGATTGGTAATCTGAATTGGCACTTCCTCGTTTGTTGTGTCTTCTTGGATCTGTACATCGTGAAATGAAACTATCTTATTTTGGTCAGGTGGACACTGGAAACATCGTATGTTGTGTCTATAATCTAAAGCATAGGCACATGGAAACATCGTGAACATGAGATAATTCAGAAGGAAGATCTAGGTGATAGGCAACCACACCCACGTGTTGAGTGATTTTGAATGGTCCCACATATCTTGGTGCAAGCTTACCATTTACTCCGAACCGTGAGATACCTTTGCGAGGCAATACCCTCAAGAGAACAAAGTCTCCTACCTTGAATTCCAAGGGTCAATGCCTTCTATTCGCGTAACTCTTCTGTCGACTCTAAGCTGCCTTCAATCGATCCTGAATCATGGCGACCTTCTTACTACTATCACAAATCTCATCTAGCCTAAGAATTGCTCTATCTTTCGGTTTAGCCCAACACACTGGTGACCGACACAGTCGTCCATATAGTGCTTCAAATAGTGCCATACTAATACTCGATTGATAGCTATTATTATACGCAAACTCTACCAGATGCAAATATTTCTTCCAGTTCCCGTTCAAGTCTAACACATAAGGACGTAACATTTCTTTGAGAATTTGAATGACCAGCTCAGATTGTCCGTTGGTCTAAGGATAAATTGATGTGCTAAAATTCAATTTCGTACCCAAAGCCTCCTGAAAGCTTTTCCTGTACTTGGCATTAAATCTGGTGTCTCTATCTGATGTGATGGACAAAGGAACCCTATGCAATCTCACTACGTTTTGTAGGAATAATTCTTCAAGAAACTTTCTCGAGCATGCTGAGCTGAATGGAATGAAATGCATCAATTTCGTTAAGCTATCAACCACGACCCATGTTGCATCATGCCTTTGCTCTATCCTCGGCAATCTGGTAAGAAAATCCATCGTGATGTGCTCCCATTTCCATGAAATAGGAAGTGGCTGAAGCTGACCTGTTGGCTTCTGATGCTCGGCTTTTACTTAAAGACAAGTCATACACTTGGTCACATATTCTTAGACATCTTTCTTCATACCTCTCCACCAATATTGCCTCTTCAAATCATGATACATCTTCGTGCTTCTTAGATGAATAGCGAACAGAGACTTGTGGGCTTCATCCATAACAGCCTTTGTCACTTCTACGATTGCTGGAATGCCAGATGCTCCCTAAAGTACAACTATCCATCTTCATGAATCTTCTATTCTTTATATTGCTCTCCGTTCTAAATTCATGTCCAGATTCCCTAAAGGTGTTGGCCTTGCCACTGATTCTGTTTCACCATCTGAATAAGAGCTGGGTCATCTCCATGTGGTACACTAAAATGCGATCATAGTCTTCATAATACTGTAGCCCGTTCTCACTTACTATTGCATCCTTTTTTCAATCCTTGAGGGCCAAACAAGCATGTATCCTTGAAGACTTTCGATTGACTGCATCCATGACTACATTCGCTTTTTTGGGATGATACTACAGTGTAAAATCATAATCCTCCATGTATTCCATCTACCTTCGCTGCCTCAAGTTCAAATCCCTTTGAGTGAACAGGTACTTCAAACTCTTGTGCTCAGAGAAAACCTAAAACGTAACATCTCCAAATCTTCAGTGCGTGAATCATGGCTGCGAGCTCCAAGTCGTGAGTAGGATAATTTCACTTATAAGGTCATAGCTATCTCGATCCATACACCACCATGCATCCGTGTTGCATCAATATACACCCAAGTCTGTGTCCTGACGCATCTATATAAACCTCATATGGCTCGTCACTATTGGGGATAATCAATATTGGGGCTGAGGTCAACCGATTCTTCAATACTTGAAAAGCGAGCTCACATGTTTCATCCTACTTGAACTTGACATTCTTCCTGATCAATCTTGTCAACGGTGCTACTATCTTCGAGAAATCCTTCACAAATTTCCTGTAGTACCCTGCAAGTCCTAAGAAGCTATGGATTTCTGCCACATTCTTTGGTCATTCCCATTCCATTATGGCTTCTACCTTAGATGTATCCACTGAAACACCATGCTCGGAGATGACATGACCTAGAAACTTAACTTCTATTAACCAAAATTTGCACTTTTCCTTCTTAGTGTACAACTGGTGCTCCTATAGAGTCTGAAGCATGATTCTAAGATGCTACTAATGCTCCTCCCAAGTCTTAGAATAAACCAAGATATTGTTGATGAACACAATTATGAACTGATCCAAATAGAGCCTAAATATCCTGTTCATCAGTCAATGAAGGCTATCAGAGCATTTGTCCATCCAAACGATATCATCAGAAATTCAAAGTGTCTATACTGGGTCCTGAAAGCTATTTTAGGAATGTCCTTTTCCTTAATTTTGAGTTGATGATACCCCGGCCTCAAATCTATCTTTGAGAAATACTATGAACCTCCCAATTGATCAAATAACTCATCAATCTTGGGCAGAGGATACTTGTTCTTCACAGTGACCCGATTTAGTTGTCGATAATCTATATATAGCTTGAGGGTTCTATCATGCTTCTTTGGGAACAAAACCGGTGCTCCCCACTGTAATGTACTATTTTGGATATATCCCTTATTAGCAAGCTCCTGAAGCTGCTTCCTTAATTCCTTCATTTCTGCTGGTGCCATCCGATAAGGTGATACAGAAATTGGTGCTATTCTTGGAAGCAACTCAATACCAAATTCAATCTCCCGATGCGGTGGTAATCCTGGCAATTCATCAGGGAAGACATCTTCAAATTCGTCCACCACTAGGATCGCCACGTTCCCTCTCTAGGCATTAGGCTCTCCTTTTAGGTTCATGAGGAAGGCGTAGCAGGCTAGATTCTTTCACCCTCTAAGGCATGTCTTTATGAGATGCTCACTCATTAGCCGATCACTAGCACCTTGGTAAGTGATCACCGTCCCCCTACCGGACGCTAGGGTTACTTTTCTAAGTTGACAATCTACCATTGCATTATACCTAGACAACCAATCCATCCCTAGGATTACATCATATGATCTCATAGGGATTACAATCAAATCATTCTTCAAGATCTCACCCCAAATCTTTATTTTACAAGCTTTATAAATATAGTTTATGTGGCATTTGGCCCAGGCGTACTCCCTCAAGCCTCGATAGAACCCACCTTGCGGGGCCCCTGGACTTATGGCTCTTATTGGTAGACCATCCTTGTGCCGCCCACTCATCCATACTGTCCCCTCTGGGGCCCTCTGCCCCTCAAGGTTTTTCTTTCGCGTCCCTCGGGGTTGAACCTCAAACCTCCCTTAAGAGGTTCTCATTTCCTTCTTGAGTACCAATTGAGCTAAGGGAGGTTCTTATTTCCTTCTTGAGTACCAATTGAGCTACTAGCTCAATTGGTACTCGAGAAGGAAATAAGAACCTCTTAAGGGAGGTTTGAGGTTCGAACCTGAGGGACGCAAAAGAAAAACCCTGAGGGG